>CATIWR010129435.1:0-15431 GCA_949677035.1 Omphalea diandra | reverse complement strand
TAACAATTCAATCATATATACATGTAATAGAACATAATCATATTATTTCCATGTAACATGTAACAATTCAATCATATATACATGTAATAGAGTATAATCATATCATACAATTATCACATACACCCATTGAATCCAATTATTATTTCTACTGACCTTTTGATGCGACCAACCTTTATGGTAGGGCTTCTTCAAGGTATTGAGATCCTAACATTTGATACATACATGGTTATAAGTATATCAAAATGATTATGAATGCTTGGTATTATGGCATGATTCATGCAAGTGTACCTAATGTTTATACATATTTTCCTTATGTGGCAGCCTAAACTTGCTACACGGTCACAACAACAACTCCTGATGTACTTATCCAAATGGCTTGATTCTTTTTTTCAAGCAAACTAGACATATAATGGGACAACATATTCAAATTTTAGGCTAATATCAGATACACATAAAATGTAGTGAATTTTTTAGTTCTGCCCTATTGCAATATCATCTTAGTCTGAGTAGGTCTTACATTATTGGGCATATCTCAAATTGTACCAGTCCAATTGCAATAATATTCCACCAACAGTTACAAAACATATAAATGAACATTTTTCATATTTTACTCATTATCCAGTTCAGTCTATAAGGTCACCAAAACAAAGGACCAATCTCGGGACAAGTAGGTTCATAACATGTTGACAACCAGCCATGATAAAGGGACAATATCTCAGAAACCATGCTGGATTTGGCAACAGTATTTCACATGTATGTAGATCAGACATAAATATACAATTTCAAGTTTGGACCATCATCAAATTCTGAGTCTATAGTCATCAAATTCTTAGAAAACCAAATTAAAAGAGAGGTGGTGTGTCATCTGGGTATAGAGTCAGTTCCAATCAATGAGCCATATCTCTTTCCACACGGAAAATCAATCAAAACTGGTTTCCAGGTGTTTAGAGAGGACATAATCCTACAAATTTCATGTTTTGTACTCTGTCAAAATCAGAATATAAAGTTATCAAAATATAACAAAACAGAAGACTGAGAT
This sequence comes from Omphalea diandra, assembly GCA_949677035.1. NCBI lineage: Eukaryota > Viridiplantae > Streptophyta > Magnoliopsida > Malpighiales > Euphorbiaceae > Omphalea > Omphalea diandra. The sequence goes on along the minus strand of CATIWR010129435.1, from coordinate 14,392 downwards.
CATCTCAGTTTGGATTTGACCTAGTCCTACTGAAGGAGCCATATCTCCTCACACACACAGAATCAAGTAAAACTGTTTCATATGCATTTATATGAGACATAAGGCTACAACTTTCATGTTTTTCACTTTCCCCAATTCCTCTTCTAGGGTTATGAAATTGTGGGTGAAAAATTTTGCTCTAACAGCAAAATCAACAAAATCAGCTCTTGTTCTCTTGGATTACAACTTCCATCCAAGAGCTCTACCTCAATTACTCCATAATTCTCACTAACCATGCATGATTAACATGTCATGAGAGGTTAATTTCAGTTGAGAAAAAGATAAATTACTTACCTATTATCCCAGAATTGGAAAACCTTAGGCAGCCCACACTTCTTCCTCTCCTTCTTCTTCTTCTTCCTCTTCTTCTTCTTCTTCTTCTTTCCTTTGCTCTCTCTCTCTTTCATCTAGTGTATTTCGACCTTATCTCCTCTTTTACCAGCCCATAATGGCAGATAATTGTAATTTGTATTCTTACTCTAATAGGACAAAAGATTGGTGGCTTGTTCCTATTGGTTGAAACAGTTTTGCTTTTAGTCCCTTTTCTTCATTCCTTCATCACCTTCGTCCATCCTCTAATTTCTAGATGCTCTTTATACTTTTAGATGAGCTCTCAAACACCATTATTTATGATGCTATAATAAGCACACAACATGAAATAATGTGTCATATAACTATGCAAACACTGCATATATGTTCAAGCATCCCAAATGCAACGATGCAATTGTCATTGTCGTGTTTTTATAATTCATATGTCTAAATGATTATTTATCCTGTGCATATGTTCATGTGAGATTTCATATCATTTGATACAGTGCATATGCTCATATGTGATTTCATATCATTTGTACTATACATTTGATAGGAACTAGTTATGGTCACTAGTCTTGACATTAGTTAAAACATGTGTATATTAAGTACATATGGGATTATATATGTATGATGAATAAACCTTAATGTGTATGCATTTCCGAACGTGAAATGCCATGATTTGCAACTGAAGACGATAGTTGCAGTTGGTGGTATCAGAGGGTTCAAGCACACGCGGGGTAGACGTGCAAATCCTGGGGTGTATGACATCGCAGGGCCAACAGGCAAATCTCAGATGTTGAGTGCTTTAATAGGTACCAGCTTAGCCATATTGTGACGTTACAATTTGTGGTATCAAAGCTAATTTACAAATGAGAACAGTGGATGTCACAGTTATTGGTTTGACAAATGAATTTAGATGTTATAATTTTGGTATCAGAGAGGGCTTAAGCATACGTGGGGCAGACGTGCAAATCCCGGTGTCTATGATATCGTGGGCCGACGGTCAAATCTCAGATGTTATGTACTCTGATAGGTACCGACTGTAGCATTATAGATTGTGGTAGAAAAAAATAAAAAAAATTAGTATCAGAGCAACATGGTTTGTAAACACAATTGGTCGTTACATTTATTGGTATCAGAGCAATATGAGTTCTGTCAAATGAACACGGTTATTACATACATAAAGGACAAATTCCTTCTTAAACACTCATATTCCTCTAAATGATTGACTTCCTACTCAATATCAGTCTACATAATCATCTAGTTAAATATAATGTTGGACTGTATCAAACATGAAGTTTGTCATATTCGCATCCATGGTGATTTTTAAGTTAGAGGATTAAGTTGAGACTATTGCATGAGATCACTTATGATAGTTTATCCATATAGTGTTCTCACAATGGGTCAGTCTGATACAATGTTTCTTAAACATTTATCTATATATTTGACTTAATATCAATATCAATGACTAGGAAATCATAGTCATCAATCAAAACACATACTAGCCTTCATTCATTATTATCCCAACAATAACGACCAACTAGGGATATTTTAGAATAGAATTCTTTATAGCTATTGTTTTTACTATCAAATCACATACTTGATGATATTAAATAGAATTAACTATTCAAAAAATTTATAATTTAGTAACAAACAAAATATAAAAGAGATATATAATAAAAATTCAACATGAAATTATTAAGAAAATATCTATTGAAATGCAACCATGACATTATTAAGAAAATATCCATTACTAGAATTAACTTAGGGTACATAACTAACACATGGTCAATCACCTTAGCAAGGCTATCATCAATAGCCTTTAAAGCCTTGGTGATAATGTTGGATAGTATAAAGGCATTCTTCTCTTTAAAAGTGGTGATGAACCTTAGAATATTCTTGATGTAGTCTCACCATAGGGTCTCAACATGGAGCCCAACATTAGTATGGAGAGGAACCCTCAAATAGTTATGCAAGTGAAGTCAAGCAAGGAATGGATGGTGTCCATCTAATGACCAATTAGGCAATATAGAGTAGCACTATTACTCAATGCACGTATAAGAAGTGTTGAACTAGGTTGGTCAAACCTAAGTCAAAGGACTCTTTTGAATTTGACAATGAAGATTGATAGGTACTAGTGTCTTATTTAAGTGTTGTTTTTGCAGTTTTCATGTTAGGTTTTCATTTGAAGTTAAATAGAAGTCTAAATTTATAACATTGAGTAAGACATCCAAATTCACAATCAGGATTCTCTAATTCACAACCATGACCTTGTAACAAAGATCGATGAAGTTAGGCTAGAAGAATTAATAGAGGAAATCACAGTCGCGATCCAGCCAAGGGAAACTTGAAAGACACACAAAAAGATTCACGATAGTGTTCACGTCTGAGGTCGTGATCGCAAATTTCATGGCTGAAAAGAGGAAACTGAGTCTACAACCATATCATGCCAAATGTACAAAGTAACCATTTGAATATCAAAATTTGCGAGGATGAAGCAACTATCATGATAATTATATAAGAAAGTGTTTTCTCCTTACCAAATAGAAGAATTAGTGGTCCTTATCCTACCTAAGAAGGATCCCAATTGCGACCTCGACTTTTGATTGGTTAATCAAACATAATTACTATATTTCTTGGAGCACCAATGCCAAAAGGACACGTGGACTAGCCGTTAGACACAAAACAGGGTTATCTATTATGATTTCAATCTTTCCAGTATAAATTGGAAAATGGCAATCGCAAAATATCAGTCACGACCGTGACTTTAGTTTGGTAGGCATTTAATTCAAAATCTGCCTAGCTTACCTAAGGATTTAGGCATTGTTTTTGAGTAACATCTCTTTGGTAGTTTTTGTCTATAAAAACTCCACTAAACAGACATGAATGCAAGAGAATTTTATTTATTATAGCCAAACTCTTGCAAATGAGCTTCACAACTTCTTATTCTTTTATTGTGAGTTCTTGATTGTTTGGTGTAAGTATTAAATACCATTGTAATTGGGTTGCGAGTTAGCCCAGCCATCAAATCTCTTGTAATAGGTTAAAGTGTGAGTCTGTGTAAAACACTTAAGTGGGGTTTTGTGTGAGCCTTGAAACACAAAGTGTAGGGTTGTGTGTGAACCATAAAACACATTGCACAAGTTTGTGTGAGCTTAGAAACACCATTTTAAGTTAAGTGAAATACTCAATTATGAAGAATTAGGGAGTGGATATTAGGTTGTTAACACCTGAACCACTATAAATAAATACCTTGTGTTCTTTCTCTCTACCATTTCTCAATTATCTAAACTTTTCACCTTTCCTCTAAATTTTTTAACCTTCCACCAATTCTAACCCCCCTTCTTGGTGCACTAGGGCCACAAGTGGTATTAGAGCGTTGTCTAATTTCAAGGCTTAATTGTGTGAGAAAATATCATGGCATAAGAAGGAATCCATGCCCATCTCAAGCCATATTTCGATGGATTCAACTATACTCATTAGAAGTATAAGATGGAAATATACTTGAATAACAATGTGGTGGATCTTTGGGACATTGTAGCAAAAGAGTGGAAGCTACCTACTAAGATGGTGGATGGAAGTGAAGAATTAATCCCAAGAGAAGAATGGGTTGAAGCTCATGGGAGATCTAATTGAAGGAATAAGAGAGCTATGGCAATCCTTCTTAGTTCTCTATCAAGAAAAAAAATATAAGGGGTCTGATATTGCCTCACAATTCATGGGATATGGAAGGCCTTGGAAAACTACCATGAAGGCACTACTTCGGTGAAGTCCAATAAGTTAAAGATGTATGTAACCAAATGGGAGTTATTTATGATGAAGGAGAATGAAAGCATCACAAATATGATGAATAAGCTCCTTTCAATTGTCACAACCATTAAGAAATTTGGAAGAATTCTAACGAATCATGAAAGAAACTCAAGAACTCTTAAATCTTTACCTCTTTAGAAGTTTTATATCAGGGTTTGCAGCATCCAAGAGTCTAATTCAAAGATTGGGAAGGTGCAAATTGATGTTCTCATAGGTAAGCTTCTAACTCATAAGCTAGCCTTAAAGAAGGATAAAGAAATGATGTGAGGGCAAGGAGACAAATCATAAAAGAAGACCTTGGCTCTCAAATCTTCATCAAAAGAAAAGGAACCAGAGGTTGTTTCTAGTAAGAAAGATAGTGACAAAGAGGAAGAGGAGCTGATCATGCTTTCAAGAAGAACAAATGAGCTGATAAGGAGAATAAAAGAAAAAAGAAACTTCAAGAAAGCAACTATGAATGTTAAGGAAAGATTAGGTAAAGTTACATGTTATAAATATGGTAAATAAGGCCATATTAAGTATGACTGCCCCAAATTAAAGAAAAAGAAGAAAGGGGATAAGGAAAAGAGGAAGAGCTTCAAAGTAACTTAGGAAGACAACTCAAGTGAATAGGATGAAGAGGAGGAAGTTACAAACTTATGCTTCATGGTGCTAGATGGTTCTTCAAATGAGGTAAGCTCTTCACCCCATTCTTATGAAGAATATGATGAGTTAGAAGATAAAGACGATGAGATTTTAGAAGTGCTCACTCTGAAATATGACAAATACAAGTCACAAATAAAATCTTATAAGAAAAAATGCTCCAAACTAAAGGATGAATTTTAATCCTTAAACAATCTTATAAGTGAATTGAGGACTTTAAATTAATACCTCAAGAAATCTGTTGAGTCTTTTTAAATCATATTCTTCCTTAAACTCCTTGAGAAAGGAGAATTCTTTAAAGGGTAAAGTAATAGAACTTAAAAATTCTATATCTGAGTTTCATAAGGGAAAAGGAAGTTTTGGATACAATTATTTATCTCAATGACGTCCTTTGGCTAGACATGGTCTAGGCTTCCATAGAGCCTCTTCATATACATCTTTACTCATAACCTTCATTAGAGCCTTAGCACCTTAAACATCTAGTATTAAGGTAGTTGGTAGGAAAAGTGTTCAAAGCACTAAACCATCATTGCCCAAAGGCAAAGGTAAGACACATCGAGGCTCAAAGCCTATCCCAAAGAAGGCTAATCATGTATATATTTACACTAATAAACATGTTCATTCCAACACACATAGAAAATTCACTTCTACACCTAACCATTCATGCTCATGCTTATACTCACATTTCATAATATGAGAAATACCCTTACTCATACCAAAGCCATGTATATAAGGTAGATTCATAAGTCTAAACTCCAATGCCACTATTGCATGAAGTTTGGTCACATAAATATTCATCATTATATTACTAAAACTCACCTCAAATTGGGGAATCCTTCTAGGCCTAACCCCTAGTACCCAAGTATGCTTGGGTGCCAAAATAAAAATGATTTATTCATGTTGTGTACAATTGTTTGGCAGCACCAATAAAGTAAATGATTGGCATGTGGATTATGGATGCTCAAAGCACATGATGGGCAACAAAAAGCTATTCATGAGCTTAAAAGAAAAGAAGGGGGGCAATGTCAATTTAAGTAATAATGCCAAGGGTAAGGTAATTAACATTGACACTATTGGTAAGAATGGTTGTTCTTTCATTGATGTTGTTTTACTTATAGATGGTTTACAATGTAATTTACTTAGTGTAAGTCAATTATGTGATAAGGGAAATAAAGTCACCTTTGACCCTAGAGAATGTCGAGTTACCATTTTGGTGGATAAAACGGTAGTCTTCAATTGTGAAAGGAAGGGCAATACCTACCTAATTGACTTAGACAATTTATCTAACCAATCTTTCAAGTGTCTTGTGTTACTTAGCAATGAAGCTTAGCTTTGCATAGAAGACTTAGACATGCTATCATGGAGCTTGTACAAAGTTTATCAAAAGAAAAACTAGTGGAAGGTCTTCCCAAGCTAAAGTTTTCTAAAAATAAAACTTATGGACCATGCCAAATGGGAAAGCAACATCAATCCTCTTTCAAAGCAAAGAATGTTGTAAGTACATCTAGACCTCTTCAACTTATCCATATGGACTTGATAGGACCTACTAGGAGTGTTAGTTTAGGTGGAAAATATTATGCACTTGTCCTAATTGATGATTACTCTAGGTTTACTTGTGTATCCTTTCTAGCTCATAAGCATGACACCTTTGATGTTTTTATGCACTTGTCCTAGTTGATGACTACTCTAAGTTTACTTGGGTATCCTTTCTAGCTCATAAGCATGACACCTTTGATGCTTTTAAAAGCTTTGCAAAAAGAGTTCAAAATGAAAAGGATTATTTCATTTCTTCTATAAAAAGTGACCATGGAAAAGAATTTTTAAATGAATATTTTGAATCTTATTACTTGAAAAATGAGATTTTTCATAATTTTTCAACTCCTATAACACCACAAATAAATGGTGTCATAGAGAGGAAAAATAGAACACTAGTAGAGATGGTTAGAACTATGCTCATTGAGTATTCATTGCCTAATTACTTTTTGGCAGAAACTATCAATACTTGGTGTTACATTGCAAGTCATGTTTTTAAAAGACCCATTCTTAATAAAACTTCTTATGAGCTTTCGAATGATAGAAAGCCTTAGTTGTCATACCTAAAAGTGTTTGGATGTAAGTGCTACATTTTAAATATGAAGGATAATCTTGGAAAATTTTATTCAAAAATAAATGAAGGTATTTTCCTAGGATATTCCACCTCTAGCAAACCCTATAGAGTTTCAATAAGAGTAACATGGTTGTTGAAGAGTCTATGAATATTATGTTTGATGAATCTTGTAAACTTGATCTTGGGAAAGGTTCTCTTATTGGTAATATTATATATGACTTTGAAAAATTGAAATTGGAGTTAACCACAAGAGAGATAGATAAAGACCATGATGAAGGCAAGTCATCAAGAGAAGAAAAGGAACCCCAACACCAACAAGTGAAACCCAAATCAAGATCTTCCCCAGGATTGGAGATTCTCCAAGCATTACCCAAAGGACCTAATCATTGTTAATGCATCCAAGGGTGGAAGTACCAGATCTCAACTCAATTCTTTAGGTAATAATCTTGCATTTGTTTCTCAATTTGAGCCAAAATCTATTAATGAGACTCTTAATGATGAGAGTTGGGTAGTTGCTATGCAAGAGGAACTCAACCTATTTGAGAGAAATAATGTATGGAACTTGCTCCTAGGCCTAAGGAACACCTTATTGTAGGTTGCAAATTGGTGTTTAGGAATAAGTTAGATGAGCAAGGGCACATCATCAACAAAATAAATATGGGATACATTACAATAATAATATGAAGGAACAAATAAAGTCATGAAGAAAAAGATACAAATGTACACATCCATGTATGAAACATTTGTATGTCAACCTAGTCAAACCATCATTGAGATGTCCAACAAGTTTATTGACATAGTAGAAACTTTCAAACCTCTTGGGAAGTCCTATTCCAATGAGGACATGGTAGCGAAGATTCTGAGAACACTTCCCAAAGATAGCTAGGAAGCCAATAAGTTAAAAGCCCTGTCACTGGATGAGCTCATGCGAAAGCTATTGGCCCATGAAATCACTCTTAAGAAACCAGTTGAAAGTATTAGAGTGAGAAAGAAAGAAAGATTTGGCATTAAAAGCTAAAGATGTACACTCTAAATCCCCATCCAATTCTTGTTTGCTAACATCTTCTTCTTCGAGTGATGTTGAAGATAGTAGTAAAGATGAGGACCGCACCCTCATCACAAATAAAATAAAGAGATTTCTCTTAAATCAAAAGAACAAAAGGGCAAAAAGATACAAGAAGAAAGGTAGCAAGAGTAAACTCATTAGTTATGGATACAATGAAAGAGGGTGCACAAAGTTAGATTGTCCTAAGTTGAAAAAGAGCAAATTTCCTATCAGGAAACGCACCTTCAAGAAAAAAAAAAAAGAAAGTGTATAAATCTACTTAGGATAACACTAATGACTATGAACCTGATGAGAAGGAAACTAAAAAGGAGTTGGCCAACCTTTGTCTAATGGCAATTGAGGAGAAATCAAATAAGTCCTCAAGTGAGCACTCCTCTAGCAATGATAGCGATAGCGATGCTAACCATGAGGTAAATGCCCTTAATTCCTACTCTATAGATAAGTTGTATTATATTATTACCAAGCTCACCTTGAAAGTAGCGACTCTCAAGTCTAGCACCTCATCTCTTAAGAAAGAGAATAAATCTTTAAAAGATTATGCTAAGAGTTAAAAGACTCTAGCTAATTTTACGCTTAAGGATAGCCTTAGCAAATTCACTAAAGGAAAGGAGAAGTTAGACTCCATCCTTAAGATTCAGAGGAGTCCATCCATTAAGCATGGATTAGAATATAATACCTCTATTTCTATTGCTCCTTCTACTTCCAAAATAGTCTTTGTTAAGCCTAAGGAAGTCAGTATACCTAAACGGATTAGAATGCCAAAAGTTTCCAATAAGGGAAATGCTAAGATAAATTATACAAAGGCTAAGTCATAATATATTCACACACAACTAAGACATGTTCCTTTTAGAGCAAATTATGTTAATATGTATCATTCTTACAAGCCTAAGAGGCAAAGTGTCTAAAGGCACATAAATTGGCATAACCATGGATATAGATAAACACCATACATGAGAATTCTTATATGAGAAACATTCCTAGAAAAATGGCTCAAATGAGTTACAAGTCTCACAAACACTATGTGCATACTCTACCTAAAAATAGGACAATAGCTCACTCTGATGGTGATTATTTTTATTATGGTATATATGGCCACATTGCCTATCATTGCCATTCTAGAAGGTATGATGAGTAAATGGCAAGAGCTAACCCTCTAAGACCCAAGAAGATTTGGGTATCTAAGGCTTGATTCTCTTTGTTTTGCAGAAGTGCTTGAAATCCCAAGTTGGAGAGCATGAGTGGTATGTTGATAGTGGATGTTTAAAACACATGGAAACAGAAACGAAGTTCTTCATGCAATTGGAGAAAACTGAAGGACTTGAAAACCTATCTTTTGGAGACAATGGAAAAACCAAAATCATTAACATAAGTAAAATTGGTAAGGATGTTGACTCACTTTTCTTTGATAAAGTATTGCTTATTGATGAACTCAAACACCATCTACTAAGTGTAAGTCAGCTATGTGATAAAGGACTTAGGGTTATGTTTGAACCACAAGCATGCTATGTGTCAAGGATGAGTTATAATAAATTTTGTTCATTAGTAAGAGAATTCATTATATTTATGTCATTGATTTAAATTCTCTCATTAAACATAATGCAAAGTGTCTAATCTCTATAGTAGATGAAGGTAAAACTTAGCATAAGTGGCTAGGACATGCTAGCATGGAACTCCTTAATAAGTTAAAAAAAAAAAAAAGAAACTTAATTGAAGGTCTACCTAAAATCAAGTTTGCAAAGGAAGGAGTTTGTGAAGCATGTTGAAAAGGAAAACAAGTTAAATCTTAATTCAAAGCCAATAACAAGGTAAGTTCTTCTAGACCTTTGCAATTGCTTCACATGGATCTATTTGGACCCACTAAAGTAACTAACTTAGGAGGCATGCATTATGCATTTTTCATCATAGATGATTACTTTAGATATAGTTGGGTATGGTTCCTACCTCATAAGGACTTTTGTTTTGATGCTTTTAAGACTTTTGCTAAGAGAATTCAAAACTAAAAGGATTTGAAAAGCCCTTCTATTAGAAGTAACCATGGAGGAGAGTTTGAGAATGTTGAGTTTCATAGCTTTTATGATGAGTATGGTATCTCACACAACTTCTTAACTCCTAGAACACTAAAGTAGAATGGTATGATAGAAAGGAAGAATATAACTCTTCAAGAAATGGTTAAGACCATGTTAAATGAGCATAATCTTCCTAAGTATTTTTGGGTTGAAGCTATAAACACTTCATGTTATGTCTTAAATAGAGTCTTAGCGAGACCCTTATTGAAGAAAACTCCCTATGAGTTATGGCACAATATGAAGCCTAAGATTGCATATTTTAGAGTCTTTAGTTACAAGAGTTATATTCTAAACACTAAAGACAACCTTAACAAATTTGACTCTAAATTTGATGAAGAAATTTTCCTTAGATACTCTACTACCAGCAATGGATAGAAAGTTTTCAACAAGAAAACACTTACTAAGGAGGAATCTATGCATGTTATATTTGATGAATCTGGCCCCATTTCTTTAAGAGAAAAATAACATATTAAAGATATTGCAGGTCCTATAAGTGAGCTAAACATTGAAAAAGAAGGAAATAATGTGGATAAGCCACAAGACATAAGAACTAAAGGAAATAAAATCCATCTCTTCCTAATCCTAATAAAGAGCAAACTTAGCATGAAAGGGACTGGGTTTTCAAGAAAAATCATCCAAGAGATCTCATTATTGGTGATCCATAAAGTCGGGTAATAACTAGATCATTTTTTAGAAATGCACGTACCAATCTCGCTTTATATCCCTTATAGAGCCTAGGACCATAGATGACACCATTAAAGATGAACATTGGGTACTTGCTATGCAAGATGAATTCAATCAATCTGAGAGGAACAAAGAGTGGACTTTAGTTTCTAAACCTCATAATCATTCCATTATTAGAACCAAATGAGTCTTTAGAAATAAGCTTGATGAGCATGGAATTATTCTTAAAAATAAGACTCGGTTAATAGCTAGAGACTAGAACCAAGAAGAGAGAATTGACTTTGATATGACCTTCGCACTTGTAGTAAGACTTAAAGCTATTATAATTTTGCTTGCATTGGCATCTTATATGAATTTTAATGTCAAAAGTACTTTTCTTAATGGCTATATTTATGAGGAAGTATATGTTAAACAATCCTCTAGTTTTGAAAGCCATTGCTTTCCTAACCATGTGTTCAAGCTCACCAAAGCCCTATATGGCTTGAAGCAAGTTCCAAGAGCTTTGTATGAGAGGTTAAGCAACTTTCTTATAAAGAAAAGTTTCTCTAAAAGTTTGGTTGTCACAACTCTCTTTTCTAAGGAAATAATGGAGACCGATTATTAGTACAAATATATATAGATGATATCATATTTGATTCTACTAATGTTTGCTTATGTGAAGATTTCTCTAAAGTTATAAAATGTGAGTTTGAAATAAGTATGATGGGAGAACTCAAATTCTTCCTTGGGTTACAAATCAAGCAAGGAAAGGAAAAAAAATCTTCATTAACCAAGCCAAATATACAAAGAAACTAATCAAAAGATTTGGCATGAAAAACAACAAAATATGCAAAACTCCAATGAGCACTAACATGAAGCTAAGTATGGATTAACATGGTAAAACTATGGATCTAAAGCTATATAGAGTTATGATTGTTAGTTTACTTTATCTCATAACCTTTAAACCTAATATTATATTCAGTGTTTGCTTGTATGCTAGATGTCAATATAATCCTAAGGGGTCTTATTTGCATATTGTGAAACTCATAGTCAAATATCTTGTTAGTACTCCTAACTTAGGACTTTGGTATCCTAAGAGCTCTCCCTTTGAATTGAATGCTTTTTCTAATGCTGATTTTATTGCATGTACCCTAGATAGAAAGAGTACTTCAGGCACATGCCAATTACTTAGTCAATACGTAGTGTCATGGAGTAGCAAGAAGCAAAACTCAGTTGCTTTATCAATTACTAAAGCTAAATATGTGGCAGTTATCCTTGTTGTGCTCAAATCCTATGGATGAAGCAATAACTTCTTGATTACAAAGTAATTATAAATCAAGTCACTATTAAGTGTGATAACACTAGTACCATTAATTTGTCTAAGAGTCTCATACAACATTCTAGAAGTAAGTATATAGACATTATACATCATTTTCTTAGGGATCATGCTAATATTGTGTTAGAATTTGTTCATATTAACCATCAATTGGCATATATTTTTACTAAACCTCTTTGTGGTGAAAGGATGAAATTCATTAAAAGAGAACTTGGTATGATTAATGGAAGTACCTTGGATTAGCTCCAACAGGTTCTTTTTCTTCACCTTTATCAATCTATGTATGATTATTGTTGGTTGATACTTGATATGTTACTTTAATTGATTGTCATTAAAGTATTTAGACTCAATAAGCTAAAGATTTTAATTATGTATAATCTTGATCGAAATGTTCATATATTAATTAAATTCATGGCTATATCATTAAGTTTAATTAATAATATTCATAAGCTGAGTTTTAAAATGGTCGCATCTTTGAAAATTTTGATTTAAACTTAGTTATGTTTTGAAAAACATGGCCAATGGTCATTGTGTGTTTCCTAATGACAGTCATGTTATTTATGAGTTCCTCATTTTGTTTTTGATAGTCTCTATGATCATTGTATATTTCCAACAATCGTTGTTCTTCACTAATAGCCGTTGTGAGCAGCTGCCATCGTTGGATGAAGAACACTTGCTTGAGCAAGTTAATGGTCATGTCCAACAACTGGTGTTCAAATTACAATAACTATTAAACACTCTTAACGATCATATTTTTAAAACAGAGGAGCTCATTAAACTTCTATATAAATCCCCTCTAAGCCTAAAGTCAGTTTACTTTCTATTTTACTATGCTTTTAATTCTCTCTCATCTCAAACTTTTCTTATTATTAGTTTTTATGCATATTCCCTTACATCAAACCTCAAACACTCAACCAATGGCACCTAAACTAGACTTAAACAAGAGGTACAAGCAACTAGTCTCCTACCTCAACCCCAAGACTAAGCAAAATCTGGCCTTTATGCTTGCCCATTAGAAGAAATGAACTAAAAAATCATCCTTAACACAACAATCATCCAATAAATCAAAATCTAGTTCATAACCGAATGAGGAAGGAAAAGTATAAAAAATAAAGCATATTCCTCCCATGCTTAAACTGTTCCATCTCAAGAATGAAAAAGATAATGATTTGGCTCTAAAGCTAGTAAAAAGGCACCTAAGAGGTGGAAACTTTCTTAACTAGAGTGATCTTTAAAGATACATGCCAGTTGAAAAGGTGGAAGAGCTGACGATCGAGATAGGATGAGAGCCATTCTACCATCTCAAAGAACCCTCATACCTGGAACTATCTATAGAGTTGGGCAGTGACTGTGACATTTATGCATAGGAAGGCTTAATAAAATTTAGATTATATGGAAAGAAGTACACCTTAAAGCCAAATGATTTGGCAAAGTGCTTTAGTGTTATTATCTTTGGGATAACGGAACCTCCTCTAACCTTCAAGATTGATGGAAATCAATTATATAAGTTTATCACTAATGGAAAGAGCAATTGCAATAGCAAGGCATCAAAAATTTAAAATTAAGCATTAAGAATAGTCCATTGATTCATCACATGGAATATATATGAAAGAATAAACAAAAGACTCAACACTTCATTATTCTTGATGCAAATGATAGATGGACAGGTGGACAAAGCCACTAAGTTTGTGATGGGTCACTACATCATAAGAACTGCCAAGTATGTGAAAGCCATTCCCCAATTAGAGGATGAAGTGGAAGAGAAAAAACATTATGTTGGAAAAGCTACCACACAATGAATTTATTACTGAGAAGATGCTTCTCATCATGGGGATCTTATAAAGATTGGACTCTGGTCTAATTAAGAGAGTAATAGAAGAAGGAGAGACTCCTTAATAGGAAAAGGAGAATGAGGACATTGAGGAAGCAATAAGAATAAGGTTTGCAGTAGCAGAAAGGATTGGAACAAGTCCTCCTGCTCCTGCTACATCTAGTCCACCTCTCACTATCTTTGAGAGAAAGATTCTTGAGCAACTGAAGACCATTTCTAATATAGTCCAAAGGATTGAATTCTCTATTGTCTCTTTACACCAAAAAGTGCAAAAACTTCAAAGGGACAGGAAGGACGACAACCACACTTTGGATTGGATAGTGGAAGGGTTGAACTTGTGTTGAACTAGGATAATCAATCCTAGGTTTAAAACATCTTTTGATCTTGACAAATTAGATTGATCATCACTAATGTTTCAAATAAGTGTTGTTATTGCAGAATTGAATCATTCCCTCAAGAAGAAATAAAGAAATTGATGAATTCCAAAGTAGCATGAAAATCGCGACCGCAACCTACATAT
>CATIWR010129400.1:0-29464 GCA_949677035.1 Omphalea diandra | reverse complement strand
AAACCCAACAAATCCAACAGCCTGCCAGAAAGTTATCTCACCACTCAAATACACATAAAACAAAAACAAAGCCCCTACCAAATAAAATCCCACATCTCTCACAAAAGACCCAGGATCCAGATTAAACGGTGCAGCATATATAGCCACAAATCCAACCACAAACGCAGAAACAAAAGTACCAGCAGACAGTATAGCCCCAAACCCAGTTCTGTACTGGCCAGACCGAACCGCAGCTAGGGATGCAAAAACATCAGGTGCCCCATTGCCCAAAGCCAAAAGGGTCACTCCACCCATGCTTGGAGAGAGCTTTAAGTGATTGGTGAGCTTGGTGGTGACAATAGAGAAATGGGATTGGGCTGTTTTGATGAGTATATAGAAATAAAGGGCAATGAAGAAAGAAAGAAGAGAACTTGAGAGGAAGAAGTTCTCCTTGAAGAGGCAAAAGTGAAGGGAAAGGTAGTTGAAGAGGCCATTGGAGGGAGGAAGAGACGAGCAAGAGACAGGGAAAGTCTGGTTGACGATATTGGAGAGGAGAGATCTTTGGGGAATTTGAGGAGACGGGTAGGAGTAAAGATTGGATTGTGAGAAAATGAGAATGGAGATGAAGATCAAGAAAAGAGATGCAATGGAGTTGAGGAAGGAGGAAAAGAAGGCCATGCCATTTCACAAAAGATGGAGTCTTTTCCGCTTTCTGTTAAGCGAGTGAAGTGTGAATATTGGATTGATTGGTTGTGTATGGCATCTGTTTTGACTTAAGTTTCGATCTTTGCATTCGATTAGGAATTCATTCTCTCTATTTTTTTTTTGGAAACAGTAAACATAATTTCATTAAAGATAATAAGAGTACAATATTAGTATTATAGTCTCGGTCTTGGCTTCACTGCATCGTTTGGACGCGTTTTCTCATTAAGACGCTTGACATAATACCACGAAACCGTTAATTTTCCAGCAGGTAGTTTTAACTTAAACCTTTGAGGGAAAGTAATTTTTTTAAAAAATAATTTAATTTCTGCGGTTTGATTATAGACAAAAAAAATTATAAGAAAATTATTTTTGAATATTTGGTGTATTCTGAAATACATTAGCTTCTTTTCATGAAAAAGATTTAAAATTTTTAAACTCATTAAAATTTTGCATTTTTAATTTAAATTAAATATAAAAATATAAAAATAATAAAGTTAAAGTTTTTCTAATGATAGTCAAATGACAAGAGCCAATCACCAGTGACCGTTGAAAATCACAGAGGTAATTGCCAATAATGAATATATTAATTGGCATATATTTAATTAATTTTGGCATGTATATATTTTTTTTTTCATAATTATGTAAAAATTAAAAAGTAATTTTTATTTGCAAAACAAAAAATCATTTTTAAAAAAATGATTTAATTTTTCTTTTGATTAAAAATTATTTTTCATTAATTGATTTTTTAAATATATTAAACAGAAAAAAAAATATAAAATCTATTTTTCTAAAAAATATTTTCCACAAAACAAGGGCAACATTTCTCAGCAATCCCAGTTTGTGCTTTTCGGCGTTGAACTGAATGTCCTTCCCGATGTATGCATTTTAGGAATTATTTCCTCTGTAGGATTCAAGATTCCAACTTCAATTAACAAGAGAAATGAAAGCCAACGTTGGTAAGCCAGAAAGCCAAGATCTAATGCAGGATATTAGTGGGATGCCGGGAATTTCGCTGGCATCTCCAATGGAACGACTATGCTATGCTACATGACTCACATCACAATAACATTGAAAAATGAGAAGGAAAAGATGAGGAAACAGCAGCAAGAGAGCGAAATAAGCAGCTTTGCTTTAGGTTGGCATTTGCCCTATGTTACACAACTTTATACAATGATATCATACCACATTACAAAACCAGTCATGTTATCTTCGGAGCTTTCTAAATAACCATTTTCTCCGCTGATGTACATCCATTCCTACAAACACCTTAGCCTTTTTCTCATCTTCTAAAAGTTGACAGGCTTCCAGGAAGAGCTCATCGTCCATATTTGGTATAGTTTGAAGTGCATCAACCACGATTTCTATTGGCATATGTTCTTCTTCCTCCATACTTCTCATTGTTTTCATCGTGTGTCGCTTTTGAACAAGTACTTTTGAATCTTCCATCTTCCGTCTTTGAACTCTCCTAGAAGACGCTGAAGTTGATAAAGTTACAGGCTTCCTTTTCTTTCTGTGATCAGATTTCTCAAATTCTCCAGTTGGATGTAGTGAATCTCCGTAAATGTCATCATGTCCCATGTTTAGGGTATTGTTGTCAATCTCAACTTTTACGCTTGAATCACTTAATGTTCCAAAAGGCACTTCATCATTACCATAAATCCAGCAAAGATCCTTATAACTACTTAGGGTTCTATCTCTGTACTTGATTGCACCTGGATGTTCCTGCATAAAAGTTTAATTATAAGACAAGCTTCTAAATTGGCCTCAAACAAAATAGCATATCATGCACCCTGTTTGCAAAATGGGAATTATTGATAATTTCAGAAAAACACAAAATTTATGATAGTATCTTTTCAGGTCAAATGATATAGGTGGCCCACCATTACCATGCTGGGGAAGTTTGTCCTGGGAATAATTGTTCCAGCCAGTTATTTTTGATAAAGAAACGCACCTTGATATAAGATTTCCAATCATGAGCATCAGCTATTATTGTTTGCTCAACTTCATCCCAAGAAAAACCCTTATGATTGAGAAGAGCTGTGATATTGTTATACTCTTCCATCAAGCTAAGGTACCAGCTTTCTACAGCATGTTTATCACATAGAAGGCCAAATTTTTCATTGAACGAGGCAACTAGACAGGACCATGCTTGTTCATTGAACGTCTGGTTAATCTTATTCCCATTAAGCACCTGCTCTAACAGGAGCTCAATGAAGTAGATTTCCATTGACTTAGACCAATTTATCTGTTCAGCATTATAATCAATAGTGGATAGACCATCCTCCTCTGCTGCAAATCCAAAGAAAAAAAATGCTTAGAGCAAAAAATTATTTAGGAAGCCTTTGATGGGAGATTTTGATCTTGCACTAGGTAGTTTCCAAATCACATAAATCAGAATAGTTGTCCTGTCAACGTTATATTCGATAAACTTGTAGCCATAATCTTCTATACAACGATAATTAGTGTGTGTGTGTATATATATATTGTAGCCATAATCTTCTATGCAATGCTAATTCGGGAGGAAAATTGTCTGTGTACAAGAGCTTGAAGAGTGTGTAAGGAGAGAACCAGAGGAAAAAAGACACACCAACATTTAGTCCCAGGACAAAGTCATTGGCAGAACAATTGAGTCTTCCATTATTCGTATCTCCAAAGATCAAGAATAAATCATTATAACTTGGGAGAGCTATATTGCAGTATGACCAGGCATCTGGGTATTCCTGCACTAAACAGATGGAACTATGAGGGTCCTGAAGATTTTCAATAACCAGATTATTCAATCAAGAAAAAAGCACCTTCACATAAGAATCCCAGAGATCATCATCAGCAATTATCATCTGTCTCAATTCATCCCAAGCAAACCCTTTTTGATCAAGTAAATTTTTCATGCCATTGAATTGCTTCCTCAGATTCATATAACGATTCTTTAAGAAATCTTTATCATGCTGATATCCAAATTCAGCACTAAACTTTGCAACCATATCACTCCATGCTTGCTTAGTAAATCTTAGATTAACCATGCTTCCTTGACGAACATGCCCTAGTATTAGATCAATAAAAAATCGATCCATTGGCGGAGTCCAATCGGTTCTCCAGTGATAGCTATTGTTAAGTCTGGCTCCTTCAACAAATTTCAGAATATATTACAGTTGGAAATAAATTAACATGGAATAATCAATCATCACAGTTCATGAATAACCAAAGGCATTTCATCAAGCATCCCTAATACTCAGCACTGACAATAACCATAAATGAAAATTCAGAACAGGTAGTGAAATAAACAAAGAGAACAAAGAATAAAGGACTCAGATAATGCAAAGCACTGACAAGCTCGAAAAAATAAAAATAAAAATGAAAATCACCATTACAACCAATACCTGTGCCCAATGGATCCCTCCCTCCATCTGAAGTTGAACTTCCAAAAATCAAGTACAAATCATTGTAATTTGGTTTGTGTTCAATTTTGCAGGGTCTGTTGCCTTGATTTTCCTAAGGAACACCATAAGTTAGCCATTTGAAATAACATACTTGAAATTAAAAAAAAAAAATCACCTTCAAATAGGCATATGAAACATCAGTATATGCTGTAACCAACTGTTGTGCTTCATCTAAAGAATATCCTCTCTGGCTATGCAGAATCTTCATATCATGGAACAATTTCTTTAAACTTTTACAACAACACTTCAAAACATCTTTGTCAATTTTTATTTCAAATTTTTCATTAAACAAGACAGCCATATCTATCCAAGCTTGATCATCCAAAGTGTAATGAATATTATTTCTTCTGATTACTTGATCTAACATAAGGTCAATAAAATAGCGATCCATTGAAGGACTCCAATCAGCCCTCAGACAATCACCATTAGCATAGCATTGGACACCCTCTCCTGCAAAGACAAAAATCGTACAGTTACTGTCAGCTTAATTAACAATCTCATACCAACACCATAACTCATCCAACCCCCTATTCCCCTCTTCCAGGATCCCAGGACTCATGCTGACCCAATGTTAAATAAATTGAAGATGTTTACACTGGAGCAAAATTTGTGGTTGAGATTGAAATCAAGTTTGAAGACCTAAAATTTAGAGCAATAAAAAACTCAGCACATTCTAACAGAAAGGAGAAAAGGAAAGATGTATATTAAGCTCATAAACTAAAAAAAAAACATAACAAATAAATTGAAAATTCAGATAGAGTGCACAAAGTATAGCTATGTTAAGGTATTAGGAGGAGAAAAGGAGAAACCAATTACTTATTCAAATGAAATAATCTATGCGAATTTAGACTCCACAAATATGCAGTAGACAATTCTTTAACTCATATAGAGTGAATATTCTGCAACATGTCAACAAATGAACGGAGGAGGAAGAAAGATCATAAAAGAAGATAACGCATCAAGTACATTTAATCTACTAACAAATGTAAAAGGTTGCAGAATACATCAATTCCTCATTCAAGCTTCTTGCATCAGTTGTTTACATTATTTCAAACCCATCAATCTCAGATTCAAGTTCATAATCTCAATGCTCCACAGAGCATCCTATCCAAAACTTCATAAATGAAACAAGAAACATACCAATCATAAAATCTGCACTTTTACTGTCAAGATCTACATTATAAGCCCCATGAGTGTATCTTCCATTGGAACTTTCTTCTCCAAATATAACACATAGCTTGTGATAACTAGGTGTATATTTGTTTCTATATGACCAAGCATCAGGATGCACCTGCATATATTACATGTCAGTGACAGAACAATACTGAATGCATCTTGGTACAGAAAAAATTATGGATATTCACCTTAATAAAAGAGTCCCAAACATAATCTTCAGCAATTACCATCTCCTGATTCTCATCCCAAGAAAATCCATTCTGCTCAAGAAGAAAGTTTATGCCATTGTACTGCCTCCTCAAATACCCAAACCGATTCTTCAGAATTTCTTTTTCATGATGTGACCCAAATCTCACATTAAACAACCTTATCATTTCAATCCAAGCCTCAGTTGCCAATTCATGACCAATTTTATTCCCTCTAAGTGCCTGGTCTTGCAGCAAATCAATGAGGTAACGATCCATATCTGATGTCCAGAAGGGTCCAAGACCATTACATTGAGTAGAGGAATAAACATCCCTTTCTTCACCTGGATGAGTAATAGCCTACTTAATTGCAAGAAATCATTCAAAAAATCTAGAAAAGCTTAGAACCTAATGCATGTGACTACGCACATGATAAAGTACTTTAATGGAAATGGGATAAGTGATAAAATACAATATGACATTTGGATATAACATTTTGTAAAAGAGTAGGACACCAGACATTGGGGTAACATTACTAAGAAGTATATAATTTTATGTTTATAATGATATAATTATTTCAATATTGTATCACAACATCGGATTTGAACAGTCTAATGTTATTAAAAAAAGTACACAATTTTATGTTTATAATGATAGAATTATTTCAATATTATATCACAACATCGGATTTGAACAGTCTACTGTTAAGAATCTACAAATAAAATCACAAATTGTATTATTTTTACTCATTATATACGCTAGAAAATAGAATTATGATTTCTTTTGTTTTATTTCCTATTTTCTCAAAGCATATATCTTCTTAAAATTATAGCTTTAAACTCCATCTTAGGATTTTTAAAGCATAATATTAATGTCTAAAAGTTTCCTAAATGTTTCCAGAGTATCCAAAATTTAAAAATAATAATAGGAAACTCTTTTTAAAGTTCCTGAATCCAAGAAGTTTTGGTATCCGAAAGTGTTCAACACAGATGTTAGCCTTTTAGAAGTTTCTGTGCTACCTGTTAACCACTATTAACATTTATATATCAATTTGATAGCGTCATGCAAGTCAACAGTTATGATCTCAAAGGTAAATTAACCAACAAAAGCCAGAAGTTTTTCTAGCCCAGAACTCAGGATGAAGTCAGGTCAACCACAATGTGATGGGAAAGTTAGACACAAAATAAATTTTCTATCAGAACACATCAGCAATCTTATTAAGCTTCGTTGAACAAGTTTCATGAACAATATAGGACATCAAAGACAACTTGCCAATATTAACATTGAACTCACCAGTCTTAACTTGTATGCCATCAAAATTTTTGCCCTGGTGCTTATGATCTAGATGACCATTGATGACTTGATTTCTATAAATCAAGCTCAAATCTCTATAGTTCAGTAAGGTCTTCTTTTGATATGAAAGAGCATCTGGGAGTACCTACATCCATAATTGTAAGTACAAAATATAAAAGGTATAAATTACCATGCCAAATAGGTTTAACATTATACCTTGATAGTCTTTTCCCAAACAACGTCATCAGCCACTATCATTTGTTGTCTATCATCCCAAGAAAACCCTTTTCTTTCAAGTAGGCTTCTTATATCACTATAGCACTTGAACAATTTCTTATAGCGTCGCTTCAAAAAGTTTTTGCCATGTTGAGAACAAAATTTTGTATTGAACAAAGAGAGCATATCTTTCCATGCTTGTTTGCTGAATGTCCTATCCCTTTTGTTTCCATTGTTAAGTTGGTCCAACATAAGCTCAATAAAATATCGATCCATGTCTAGTGTCCAATCTGTTTTCACACGCTCACTGCTCGCTGAGGCAACACTACCTATAACAAAACCTCTTATCAATAAAGAAATCAGAAAATTTTGTCATTTCTTAAAGAACACAAAAAGCTCATTGTAATAGCTAAACACTATAAACTGCTAGGTAATAATTATTAGTCACTCTCATGCCAAGTTCTTAATTTAGCTAAAAATCTAAAGCATGTGGTGATATAAAGTCACATTTTAGAACACAGGACAACAACATGATGTACTTTTAAATGCCAACACAAAACAGAACGTCATTCTAGGTTCTTAAATAAAGCATACCAATATTGAGCCCTTGAATGTCATCATCTACATCTACATCATGACTCGAACGGCTGTATCTTCCATCTGCTGCTGTATACGCATATATCAAGCATAGATCATTGAAGTTCATCAAAGACTTTCGCCTGTACATTTGTGCATCAGGGTGGGCCTGCACACATATACTTTATCAATAAAATCTCACGGGTATGGTTACAGACAGGAATGGATAGAAATTGAAAATGAATCGAGGAACCTTGATAAAGGCGTCCCAAACACCATCATCAGCTATCACCATTTTTCGAGTATCATCCCAAGAAAATCCACTTTGTTCGAGAATATTCTTGACGTCATTGTACTGCTTCCATAAATTTGTGTAATGACTTTTCAAGATATCTCTGTCGTATTTAGTCCCAAATTTTGCATTGAACATGTTCAGCATCTCTATCCAAGCTTGCTTGTTGAAAGTATGACCCATTCTATTGCCCCTATGCATCTGATCTAGCATAAGATCAATAAAAAATCTTTCCATAACCGGTGTCCAATTTGTCCTCGATCGATCACTACTTAGAAGGACTTGGGTGCCCATTTCTTTCACCTACATTATCAAAACTTCCCTTACAATAATAGTTTTGGTTAATCAGAACTAGCTGGTGACACAAAAGGAAAACTTGAATCCAGTTATTGGTACATGACTATGTTCTTCTGTCATTGGCAACCAAACCAAGAGTCGCAACATTTCACAGCACCCTACTCAGTAGACAGGAAAACGATCGTACCCTAATGGGAAGTGAATTCCAAACACAGTCATAATCTCTGCCAAATGCTTTTATGCATTACACAAACAAACAGAAAGTTATCTACAAAAACAAATGCACATATTGGGACATCAAAATGATGTTAACCAAAGCTGGCATCAAACCCATGTTGCATAAGTTGCAGAGCTCAAAATCACAACATTTCAAACACAAATCAAACTCAGAAAGAAAAGACAAATTTTGAACTCAAATTCAACCAAAATTTAATCAAAAGATACCCATTTGGTAGTCACTTAAAATTTTCTTTCAAGAAATGAAAGGGGACTACTTGGATTCTCAAAGTTTGGAAAGATGGATGGTTAGTTACATTAAGAGAACTTCGATTATATTATCCGTTCTTTTTCCTGCATCCTACATATGCATACAGGTAGATAAAGAGATTGGTATAAGAATATACAAAAGGAGAGGGGGAGAAATCTGGGATTATTTAATACCTGATTTGATTTGATGGCAGCAGTCAAGAAAAGGGATTAGGAATGGGAAATTTGTCGCCTCGACAGCTTTACGGCTCTTTTGCAGCTAGAGAGCCTACACTCTATGCTCTATATTGGTATTGTTTGGCTGATTGGCGTAACATCCTCGTGTCCTAACAATGATTGAGGCTTTCAAAAAAACAAAAAATTATTGAGGCTTTGCCTTTTATTTTATTTTTTTTTTTTGGGGAATTACCAATTCGCGAGCCTTGAACTTTATCAGGTTTTCCTGTACAATCCTTTGAACTTGAAAATATAACTTTAAATCCAAATTATTGAACACAAAATTCTTTTTTAACGAATCATTAACACGGTTAATGAAAGTCCATATTGGCATTAAAATAATATTATTTTTTATGATTTATTAATTGAAAATAATGTTAGTTGAAAAGTAAGAAGCAAAAAAAATTTGAGGAGGGATTATAATCTAAGGTATTATTTATTTCTTATGCATCTTGCATTTATTTTGAAACATCTAATAGCAAATGGTGACAAAATCATCATCCATTCAAATAGCATCATCACAATCGTCAAGTTTATGAAGTGTTGTACATTCACATTCCTCACTTGACAATCAAAGGTTTAAGGTGAATGGAGTTGGACAAATAATAAAATTTCATTTGTTTTTGTAGAAGACATGCACTGTTATAGTTATTGAGGATGCAAAAGAATCCTCAAAGATGGTTCTATGATTGTGCATGTCAACAAGTAACAATTTTAGGTAAAGAGTTTGATTTGGATAAATGGTTTAATTTTGAGTAAAAAATTTAATTTTATAATAATAATTTAATCTTTGGTGGTAGGTATTTGCATGGTAGGCAGATGACATATTCATTGAAAAGCACAAATGCTAAAAAGACTAACAATGTTGGCTAGTGAGAATCCGTGATAAGAAGAAATGAAAGAAATTGAAGTAAATAGAAATATTAATGATGAAATGGATGTTTTGTAGTGAAGATTGTAGATTTGAAGGCATAGATTGAGAATCGGACATAGATTGATATTGTAGGTTTAAAAACTAACTAGAAGTGAAAATATATTTTATCCCTTCCAACACTTCAAATAACTTTTTTTATTTTCAAAGAAAGTGAAAATATACAATTGATTTTCAGTGTGGCATAAGAGTTTTAAAAAAATAAACAAGAGATTAAAGAGAATGTCACCATAACATCAAAAATTAGAGCTTAGGATTATAACAAATTGGAGGTTACAAATAGAGTTTGTGACAAGAGAAGAGGAAATTGCAGCAAATTAGGAGTTACAGATATGGTTCATGAAAGGAGATGAGAGGATAAAAGTGAATTTCATTCTCAAATAGAAGTTATAATTAGGGTTTATTAGAATGATGTTATTTTTATGTGTATCGTCCATGTCATCACCAATTGTTTCATAATCAAATACTAATATCACAAAATGAAGTATGAAAACACATACTTCAAAACACAATTAAAAAAGAGTTTCTTGTCCATCACTCAAAAAGTAAGGGATCTAGAAGTTATATTTTCAATTTGAATGGCTTTAGAGTAAAAATAGAAAAAATTTAGATTCTGAAGATAGATTATTCCTTTTCTTTTTTTTTTTTTTCAAAAATGTACTAATATCCTTTTACGTTCATCTACTTATTAGACACTATTTTTGGGAGTAAAATAGAGTGAAAGAGTCAAAAGAGTATAAATTACTTCTTTTTAATAGAAGTTAAATATTCATATTTATTAATTTTTAAATATTTAGTTTTAAAATGAGAATTAAAGATAAAATGTAAATATTTTAAATAATTTATATTCATAAATTTTTTATTTTTTAAAATATTTTATAAATAAAGCGAAATTAACTAATTTATATTTCATTTTATACATTTTCATCACTCTCATTAATTTTCTTTTTTTACCTAAATAAAACTCTTATAATTTAATATTAAATTTATTCTTACACCTTTTTCTACTCATAAAAATATTCGTACTTTAATCCAAATATAACTACTTTATTTGTTGAGTGTATATATAAATAAGTTATTTTTTTTTTCTATTTTTCACTTCATTCATGAAATTATAAGAAGTAAAAATTTGAATGTATAAAACAAATATTGTGCAAATAAAATTTTAGTTTGATAAAATGAATAGGCAATTTCATTTAGAAAAAAAAATGCTCTCATAATGATGGCTTACAAATAAAATTAAGATATTTTAAAATGTTACTATTGGAATTTCATATTATTTAAAAATGTAAATTTTAATTTCTGCAGGAATTTTGTTATTGGTCTGCGTATATGATAAATTTTTCGCAAAATATGACCAAAATGAAATAGCTTAATAGCATATAAATGGCTGAAATAAAAGGTTAAATTCTTGGAAGTATAATGCTTGAGAATAATAAGAATTTTTTTAAGGCTTCATTTTGTATTATTTTTGCTTTTGGATTTTTACTTCTTTAAAAATCAATTTCATCAATCTTGATTTTAGTTGGGAAGCAATCAAAATATTTGAAATTTAATTCACATGAAAAAAGAAATAAGATGAACAAGTAATGAATTTTGTGCATGTTGGCAATGAAATGTAAAATCTTGTAACCCTATCACATACAAAGATCCTAAAACTCAAGAAAATCTGACAAGTCTTACAAATCAGAGAAGAAACTAAGCAAATCAATTTCTAAATCCTACAAGCCATCAGGCACCGGACCTTGATCACGCAAACCAAATGGTAGCTGTTCTTGATCACCATCTTCTTCAGCACCCTTGTAGTTCTTTTCTTGCATTTGTTGATTCTTTGACAAATAGAGGAAGATGGGGCATCATATGGCATGTGAACTACAAGCTCTTGAACACCCTTCTTTTCTTTTTCTTGGATTTGATGTTTATTTTGACAAAAAAGAGGAAGAAGAAGCTTTAAATGGAATGGCTACTTCTTCATCACTACCACTAGAAGAATCTGTGTCGTCAATGCGAATCTTTCTTGTTCTTGGACCCTTCTCTTGATCTTCTTCATGGACTTCTTGCTTTATTTTCTTCCAAGCGATGTTTTGCCCCTCTTTTTCATTTCCTATACTCGGCTGTTCTCTTTCTCTCTTGGGCTGTGAAGGTGGACCTGTGGTTTCTTGCTTGGCCTGTGAAGTTAAGCCAAGTGCATGTTCTTGAACTGGGTACTCAATGCCAATGCAAATATTTCTTGCTGTTGAAGTCGCTTCATCCTCGTTATCGCTTTCTAGATTTATTATCTTGGCAACAAGGTTTTGCGCCCATATTTCATTTCCTTTTCTTGACTGTTCTCTTTCATTATTGGACTGTGAAGTGGTTTCTGTCTCGGGATGTGATGGTGAACCTGTGGTTTCTTGCATGGGCTGTGAAGATGAACCAACGGATTCGGGTGGGGATGGATGGTTAATGGGCTCCATTTGTATTGATTGTTGGTGTAGACAATCAGGTTCTTGTTTCTTGCCAAATGGTTGCAACTGTGCGCCTGAACGAAGTCTCATTCTTGATCCTTTAGAAGATCAAAAGTTGGAACCCAAGAAAGAGTTGCACGACAAAGAGGGAGAATGGAAGCGTGCAGCGACTTGATGAAGACAACTTTTATAAGTGGGTTCGGTAGTATGAGCCCTAAATTTATGACCCGCGGCTTATGGGTTCTCTGACTACTAAGGACCATCTTGCTAATTTGCTATGAATAAACATCTTGCTAATTTGCATTGAATAAATACTACAGCATAGAAAAGTACCAAAAAGATTGGCCGAATTAATTCTTATCCGTAATGTCTAATTCTCCACATCGCATGGGCCAAACAGGATTTAGTAGCAACCAAGTATAAAGAAAATGGAAAACCCATTTCGAAGAAAGGATGGGAATCGCACAACTATAAAAGATCTAAAGTATTCAAAATTCCAACAGTACTCATTTTCTTTGTCAACAACGGTTTCCTTGTTTCTAGTTTTCTCTTAATTCAGCAGAACTTCATCATTCCATCTTAAAATGGCTAAGTTACATAAAAAAACGCACACTGACATTGTTCTACACATCTACATTCCTCAGGAAAGCGGTATCCAGACACGACTATCTTGCCGGCAAACATCTTGCCAGTCTTGGGCATGACATGCCAGTGCAAAGTCAAATTGAATTCTTTACCACGTAGATTGATTCCCTGTGCATTAAACTTGCCAATGTTAATATTGAACTCACCAGTCTTGACTTGTATGCTGCCAAAATTTTTGCCCCGATGATTCTGATCTAGATGTCCATTGATGACTTGACTTCTATAAATCAAGCTCAAATCTCTATAGTTCAGTAAGGTCTTCTTTCGATATGAAAGTACATCTGGGAGTACCTACATCCATAATTGTAAGTATAAAATATAAAAGGTATAAATTAGCATACCAAATAGGTTTAACATTATACTTTGATAGTCTTTTCTCAAACAATCAGCCACTATCATTTGTTGCCTATCATCCCAAGAAAATCCTTTTCTTTTATGTAGGCTTCTTCTATCATTATAGCACTTGAACAATTTCTTATAGCGTCGCTTCAAAAAGTTTTTGCCATTTTGAGAACAAAATTTTGCATTGAACAAAGAGAGCATAACTTTCTATGCTTGTTTGCTGAATGTCCTCTCCCTTTTGTTTCCGTTGTTAAGTTGGTCCAGCATAAGCTCAATAAAATATGGATCCATGTCTGGTGTCCAATCTGTTTTCACACGCACGTTGCTTGCCGGGGCAACACTACCAATAACAAAACCTCTTATCAATAAAGAAATCAGTAAACCTTGTCATTTCTTCATAAAGAACACAAAGGCTCATTGTAATAGCTAAACACCATGAACTGCTTGGTAATAATTATTAGTCGCGCTCATGCCAAGTTCTTAATTTAGCTAAAAATCTAAAGCATATGGTGATATAAAATCACATTTTAGAACACAGGACAACATGATGTACTGCGAACGCAAAACGGAACCTCGTTCCGGGTTCTTAAATAAAGCATGCCAATATTAAGCCCTCGGCTGTATCTTCCATCTGCTGCTGTATATGCATCTATCAAGCATAGATCATTGAGGTTCATCAAAGACTTTCTCTGTACATTTGTGCATCAGGGTGGGCCTGCACACCTATACTTAATCAATAAAATCTCACAGGTATGGTTACAAACAGGAATGGATAGAAATTGAAACTGAATCGAGGAACCTTGATAACGGCATCCCAGACACCATCATCAGATATCACCATTTTCGAGTATCATCCCACGAAAATCCATTTTGTTCAGAATATTCTTGACGTCATGGTACTGCTTCCATCAATTTGTATAATGACTTTCCAAGATATCTTTGTCATATTTAATCCCAAATTTTGCATTGAACATATTCAGCATATCCATCCAAGGTTGCTTGTTGAAAGTATGACCCATTCTATTGCTCCTATTCATCTGATCTAGCATAAGATCAATAAAATATCTTTCCATAACCGGTATCCAATTTGTCCTCGATCGATCACTTCCTAGAGGGACTTGGGTGCCCATTTCTTTCACCTAAATTATCAAAACTTCCCTTACAATAATAGTTTTGGTTAATCAGAACTAGCTGGTGACACAAAAGGAAAACTTGAATCCAGTTATTAGTACATGACTATGTTCTTCTATCATTGGCAACCAAACCAAGAGTTGTAACATTTCATAGCACCCAACTCAGCAGACAGAAAAACGATCGTACCCCAATGCTTTTATGCATTACACAAACAAGCAGAAAGTTATCTACAAAAACAAATGCACATATTGGGACTTAAAAATGATGTTAACCAAAGCTGGCATCAAACCCATGTTGCATAATTTGCAGAGCTCAAAATCACAAGTAAACATAGACAAATTTTGAAGCTCAAATTCCACCAAAATTTAATCAAAAGATACCCATTTGCTAGTCACTTAAAATTTTCTTTCAAGAAATGAAAGGGGACTACTTGTATTCTCAAAGTTTGGAAAGATGCATGGTTAGTTACATTAAGAGAACCTCGATTATCTTATCCGTTCTTTTTCCTGCATCCTATATATGATTACATGTACATAACGATATTCGCATAAGAATATACTAAAGAAGAGAGGGAGGGATTTGGGATTATTTAATACCTGACTTGATTTGATGGCAGCACTCAAGAGAAGGGATTAAGAAAGGGAATTTTGTAGCCTGGACAGCTTTACGTTTGCAGCTACATAGCCCACACTCTATGCTCTATTGGTATCGTTTGGTTGATAATGATGGAGGCTTTCTTTTTTTTTTTTTCCAAAAATTTACTTATCACCTTTTACATTTATCTACTCATTAGAATTTATTTTTGGAAGTAAATTAGAGTGAAACAGTCAAAAGAGTATAACTAATTTTTTGTGCAATAGAAGCTAGATATTTATATTTATTAATTTTAAATATTTAATTTTTAAACGAGAATTCAAGATGAAATGCAAATATTTTAAATAATTTATATTCATAAATTTTTTATTTTTTAAAATAATTTATAAATAAAGTGAATTTGACTAATTTTCATTTTATCTTATTCTATACATTTTCATCACTCATTAATTTTTTTTCAGCTTAATAAGACTCTTATACAATGTTTTAATATTAAATTTAGTTTTATATTTTTCTACTCATAAAAATTATTCATATTTTAATCCAAATATAACTACTTAATATGTTGAGTGTATATATAAATAAGTCATTTCTTTTTTATATATATTTTGTAATTCATGCATGAAATTAAGAAGTGGAAATTTGAATGTATAAGACAACTATTGTGCGAATAAATTTTTAGTATGATAAAATGAATAGGCAATTTTATGTTTAAAAAAAAAAATCTGTCATAATGAGGGCTTACAAATAAAGGTATGATATTTAAAATGTTACTATTGGAATTTCATATTATTTAAAGATGTAAACTTGAATTTCTTTAGGGATATTTTATTGATTTGCATATGCAATAAATTTTCACATAATATGACCAAAATGAAATAGCTTGGTATCTTATCAATGACTGAAATAAAAGGTTTAGAATAACAAGAATTATTTAAGGCTGCATTTTGCATTATTTTTGCTTTTTGGATTTTTACTTCTCTAAAAATCAATTTCATCAATCTTGATTTTAGTTGGGAAGCAATCAAAATATATGAAATTTAATTCACATGAAAAAAGAAATAAGATGAAAAAGTAATGAATTTTGTGAATGTTGGAAATAAATTGTAAAATCTTGTAACCCTATCACGTACAACGATCCTAAAACTCCAGAAAATCCGACACGTCTGACGAGAGTCAGAGAAGAAGAAACTAAGGAAATGAATTTCCATATCCGACAATCCATCAGGTGTCGGAACTGGATCACTCAACCAAATGGTAGCTCTTCTTGATCACCATTTGAATTCGTACGAAAAACTACTTGATTCTTTGACAAAGAAGAGGAAGATGGGGCGTCATATGGCATGTGAAATACATGTCCTTGAAATTTTCTTATGGCTACCCTTCTTTATCACCATCTTCTTCAATACCCTTCTTCTTCATTTTCTTGCAGTTGATGATTCTGACGAAGAAGAGGAAGAAGGCGATTCAATTGGTATGTGAACTATATGTTCTTCAACTTTTCTTTTGGGTACTTCATCACTATCAGTAGAAGAATCTGTGTCGTCTGGGCACGCAACACGAATGCGAATCTTTCTTGTTCTTGGACTCTTTTCTTGCTTTATTTTCTTCGAAGCGATGTTTTGCCCCTCTGTTTCATTTCCTTCCCTCAGCTGTTCTCTTTCTCTCTCGGCCTGTGAAGGTGGACCTGTGGTTTGTTGGTTGGCCTGTGAAGTTGAGCCTGGTGCATGTTCTCCAACTTGGTCCTCAGTGCCAATGCAAATCTTTTCTGTACTTGGAGTTTCTTCTTGATCTTCAGCATCACTTTCTTGCTTTATTTTCTTCGCAACAAGGTTTTGCTCCTCTCTTTCATTTCCTTTTCTTGGCTGTTCTGTGGTTTCTTCCTCGGAATGTGATGGTGAACCTGCGGTTTCTTGCATAGGTTGTGAAGATGAACTAATGGATTCAGGTGACGATGGATGGTCAATGGGCTCCATTTGCATTGATTGTTGCTGTAGACGATCAGGTTCTTGTTTCTTGCCAAATGGTTGCAACTGTGCGCCTGAACTCGGTCCGTACTTTATTCCTTAAAAGATCAAAGTTGGACCCCTAGAAAGAGTTGCACTACAAAGAGGGAGACTGGAAGCGAGCAGTGATAAAAAAAAATAATAATAATAAAAATATAAATATAAATATAAAAACACCCCTTTTATACAAGCTGTAGTATAGTCCTAAATTTATGACCCGCGGTTTATGGGTTCTCATAACACTAAAAACCAATGTTTTTAAAACCAAACCAGCTAGTGAACTGATCAGCTAATTGGCTTACGGATCTAGTCGTCAGACCTGTCTGATTCAATCAATTTAATAAGAAATAAAATTCAAAAATATAATTAAAATAATTTTAAAAAATAAAAAAATATTTAAAATATATAAATATATTTATCACATTTAAAAAATATATAAAAATTACTTAAAAACTGAACCAGACCTAATTGAACCAGTCACAGTCCGGTTCCTGAATCTATCAGTTCAACCACCCGCTCCGGTCCAATTTTCAAAACACTATTAAAAACTATCTTGCTAATTTGCATTGAATAAGTATCACTACAGCATAGAAATGTTATCAAAGGTTGGCCAAGTAAAGTGCTAAAAAGATTGGCCGAATGAATTCTTATCCGTAATGTCTAATTCTCCACATCGCATGGGCCTAACAGGATTTAGTAGCAACCTAAGTATAAAGCAAATGGGAAACCCATATTGAAGAACGGATTGGAATCCAACAACTGTAAAAGATCTACAGTATTCAAAATTCCAACAGTATTCATTTTCTTTGTCAACAACGGTTTCCCTGTTTCTAGTTTTCTCTTAATTCAGCAGAACTTTATCATCCCATCTTAAAATGGCTAAGTTACAGCAAAAACGTACACTGAAAATTTTCTACATTTATCTATATTCCTCAGGCAAGCGGTATCCAGACATGACTATCTTGTTGGCAAACATCTTGCCAGTCTTGGGCATGACATGCCAGTGCAAAGTCAAATTGAATTCTTTACCACGAAGATTGCTTCCCTGTGCATTGAAAGATAATGTTTTGGTATTCATTCAGACATACAAGAGAAGAGACTATGCTGGCTTAAATGATTACAAAGACAAATGAAAATAATATTCATGTCATTAGAGAGTTTACCTGATCAGTAAAACGATACTTGTTTGCAGTTTGAATCCAGAAGTTTGCACGGTCTTTGCCAGGTATAATAGCATCCCAAAGTGACACCTAACAGACAATGTAAAAACAAATTAAGCAGTGCACATAGTTCCATGTACAAGCCCAGAAATTTCAGAGTACAACTCCATCGCTTGGTACATATACGTGTAACAAAAAACATGGATCAGTAAAACGATTCTAGACCTATTTACCTCACAAGTTATAATTAGTTAAACAAGTACAAAGGGAAGGACTAAAGCTGAAACAAAAACTAATTCATTGCTGGAGCTAGAAGTACCTGGTTCAAAGAATTTTTTGGGGTTTCATACTCTGCAGCTACAAATACAAAAACCTGCAATAATAAGCAAGATGAATAGTTGATTACAATACATATCTAGGACAGCCCTTTATGTGATTACCACATATCTTACTCAGCTTTCTAGTGTGATTAAAAATAAATAAAAAAACAAAAGCATCTGGCACCTCATCAGATTCAAAAACATTTGCACTGATGGCATGACCAACAACATAGTTTTCTACATAAAAATCTGACCAAGGTTGTCATATTCACATTAATAGTCCAAAATAATGCCTCAATCATGAAGCTTTAAAGCTCTTTAACAAACAATTCCAAAACACTACATGAGCCACCAAACACACACATACACACACAAAGAATCAATAGGAAAAGGATGTGTTCAGTTACAAAGTAATGTGTCCATGGTAAACCCATATGGTCTACCTCTACATGAGCCACATAACACCAGAGGTGAAATCTCTACAAAACCATAAACAAAGGAAAACACAGAATTTCTCAAAAAATACCTGTTTGGTGTTCCATGTAAACAGTGACTGTAGATCAGCTGTTATATTCATTGTGAGGCTGACCTACAATAAGGAAGAGAATTTAATTAATATCGCATCACAGCTAACATATCAGGTAGTCTGGTATAAATTGCCTGAAGGTAGACTTAGGGGTTATGGCACAATGTAAACGTACAATATTTGGCTGACAACAAAAAACTATACAATATTTGGTCGACAACAAAAAACTATCTTAAATTAGGTGAAACTCATTGATGATATAAAGAATTAGACCATCCATGTCCAAATTACATTTGCAACATAACTTTTTCTAAATCAACATC
Organism: Omphalea diandra; assembly: GCA_949677035.1. Classification (NCBI taxonomy): domain Eukaryota; kingdom Viridiplantae; phylum Streptophyta; class Magnoliopsida; order Malpighiales; family Euphorbiaceae; genus Omphalea; species Omphalea diandra. The sequence goes on along the minus strand of CATIWR010129400.1, from coordinate 10,178 downwards.
CTTTCACATGATCTTGTCTTCAAAACTTTGAGTTGAAACAGAAAGTTTAAAGCTACTGATCCCAAAATTATAGAAATAGGTGCAAGATCACACTTTCACCTAGGAGTAGGTTGTCAACATTTCATCAATCAATAAGAACTGGCTAAAATAAGTAACAAAATAAAAGATGTAATTAAGTTTTAGTTTGATATTATTGAAACAGAATAACTAAACACTAAAGAGATAAAATTCAACATATGTATTGAACAGTATCCATGCAGATTTAGCATTTGTACTGTTCATTCCCAAATGTTAATGCATCAACTTGTATAACTATTTATTTGCACAAGACTCATTGGCCATCTTGAGTATCTTACGACATAGAACAAAGTAGCAAAGTGAAGAATATATCCTTTCCTTCAACCGTTTGCCAACCTCCAATTATTTTTTTCCCTTGTAGATTCAAGAACTATAAAGTTTCTGCAAGTTAACAATAGTTAGTGGCATAGTCTGATCCAAACAAACATTCTGGTAAGATGGGAAAAAAACGAGGCTGCTCCGCTACATTTCTCAAACACCTATTTCAGGAAGAATCTCACAGCTCTAAATATGGTTTACTGAGAATTCATTGAAACAGTATCTTTAAGTTGAGTAACCCAAGCAACCAAGCACACTAAGCAAGGAATAGAGGGCAAGTACATTTGAACACAAAACACATTGTACAATGCTGTACGTCCAAGGGAAGAAACTAGAGAGAATTTGAATCTATCTTCTTTAAGAGTGATTCTTCTAGACAACAATGGCCTGTGTGATAAACTTCCAAACTCTGAACAGGAATTGGAATATGGTGAGAGTTGGAGGAGGAGGAGTAGCAAGTGAGTTGTTTCACTTTCATTAGAACTAAGATGACAAGTTATAGTTTGAAATCTTAAGCAAACAAGTCTCTATCAAATCTAAGAAAAGTGAATGAAGCACATATTATAAACACATCCATAAACACTCGCGTTAAGCAAGTATAGACAGACATTGACAAATGTAATATGAACATAAGCTGAAAACTTGGATGTTTAAAAGACTTTGAAAGGGGATCCGCAAGAAATCATTATCCAACCATAGCATGTACACAATCATAGATTCAAGTACTTCATTTGTTCCTTGCGTATTTAAAAGTAAAAGAGCAAAGGAGTCTCTGTAATCACTTAATAAATAAATAACCTCAAGGGCGCTGCTGTTCTTTATCTTCAATCATCAAAAGTTATGTTTACATCATTATTCAAGTGAGATGCAGTCAAATATCAACACAAATATTGAAAATTGAAATATTTAGCTTGGTGCAAATTGCAATTAGCTATAATTTAAATCCAACAAACAAAACCCTAAATTATCAAAATTCAATAACGATAACACAAAAAAAAATTCCCAAATTTGTACTTTTCTTCTACTACTTCAGTGTTACAGATCCAATATATATATATATATATATATCAAAAGCCTTAACTTTTACCTCATCATTTCCATGCGGCTGCTTCTGAAACCAATTGATATTTAATATCTACACTCATAAACAAAAAAATTTTGAAAACAAACTTTAGGATTCCAAAATTCCAACAGAAAAAAAAAAAAACTAACAATCACAACTTTTAGGGTTTCAAAATTCCAGCAGATCGAAAGAATTCAACATATACATCAATAAGATAAGAAGTAAACACATACCTGGATTTGAGCAGACGGACTAGGCGAATTAAAATTATCGGAGAAAGAGGCCATGGCGCACATTAGCGCGAGGATGGTGACGGCGAACGTTAGCAAAGCGTTGGCCCTGTACCCAAAAGAATGCATATTTGTTTTTATTCCGATGGGATTTTTGCTTGTCCTATGCCGTTCTATGCTCGATAAATTAAGCTGCAACGGCAGCTACTGTACTTAGTGCTCGTGATTCTGTCGCCGAGATATTGTGGTTTGGTTTCCGGTCTCGGAAGGCAGAACTCCGCGTTTTTTTATTGGTTTAGCGAAGGAAGAGTATGACTAGTGACCAGGATTTCGTTGCTGTTTTGTCATTGGACGACACACGTCTGTTTGGCTTAGGTGTTTAGAAGGGAATGAAATGAAAATAGTGATCTAAAAATAGTTTTTAAGTTTAAATGAAAAGTATTGAAATGGAACATATTGATTTCTAAGAATTTGTTAAACTCATCTAAATCCACTTTAACCTCTATATTGAACACCCCAATTGGTTTCAAATTAAAGAAAAAATAAATAGTCTATTTTGTCCTCGGATTCAAATTTTAAAATTTTAAATTATATTAATAATTAATTATATTAATTATTAATATAATTATATTTTAAATTTTAAATTATTTTAATTATATTAATTATTAATATAATACATTTTAAATTTAAATTATATTAATAATTATAAATAATTAGAAATTATATTAATAATTCATTAAATTATATATTATTTTATATAATTATATATTAATATATATATATATATATGTATATAAATTAAATATAAATTTTAAACAAATTATATATTAATATATATATATATATACATGTATATAAATTAAATATAAATTTTAAATAAATTATATAATATTAAAAAAATAAAATATTATTATAATATTAAAATATAAATAAAATTACATAATATATAATATTCTAATAATATTAAATATTATAATAATATATTATAATATAAATTATAGAAATTAGAATAATATATTATATTATATTATATTAATATATAATAAATAATAGAATAATATATTATAATATTAATATATATATTAATATAATAAATAATATTAATATATTCTAATATAATAGAATAATATAATAGAAATTATAATATAATAAATGATAGAATAATATATTGTAATAGAATAGAAATTAGAATATAATAAATAATAAATTATAATATAATATTATTATTATAATATAATAAATAATCGAATAATATATTCGAATATAAATAATTTAAGAGAGCATCATTAAATATAATATTTTTAAAGAATGAGAGATAATTCTTAAATTTTTTTATAATTATTTTGTTGAATTAGTATATATAGAGGTATTTTTGTCAATTTTTAAGTTAACATTTTATTCTATTATATGGCAAGCAAATATAATTAATCTCAAATCATTTTTTTTATTCTTACCATCGCAAGCACAAATATAATTTAACACTTTTTTTTCTAAATTAAACTCATTCATTTCATTCTACTTTCAATTCTTTATCAACCTTCAATCCAAACAAAGCCTTATGGTCCCAGTGTAAGGGTGAACAAACAATTGGTTCGGTTAATTTAGTTAGATTTTTTATCAAAACTTAATAAATTGAATTTTTTATATTTCTAAATTGAACTGAAATTTTGAAAAAACTAAATTAAACAAATGATTAAACAAAATTTTATGTGTCCATAAGCCAAATCGAACTGAAATTATAAAAGTTTGGTTATGTTCAGTTTGTTTCTATTAAATTACATGTATTTTAAATCTTATTCGATTCAAAATTGATTTAATTTATTAATTATTTTGGTTAATTTAATTTTTTCTATTTTGTAAAAAATTGAAAACTAGATTTTTTAAAACTATAATTGAACGAAATCCATTTTATTAAAAGATCAAACCGAACTTAACCAATTCGGTTTGGTCTGATTTTTCTCATCGCTACCCTTATCTTTAGGGTCTGTTTGGATTAGGGGTTTATAAAAGAATGGAACGAAATTAGTTGGTTTATAAAATGATTTTATGTTTGAACGAGAGGTGTTGAAGTAGAATTGACTAGTTTTCAATGATTTGTTAAACTCATTCAAACTCACCTCAATCCCTATATTGAAACACTCAAAATTGGAGTATTTTCATATGTTTCAAACTCAAATCATTTTTTTTTCATTCCTATTATCTCAAACACAAATATAATTTAACATTTTCTTTCCAAAATCAAATTCATTCATTTCATTCCATTAATAACTTTTTCAATCATTTATAAACCTCCAATCCAAACAGACTCTAGTCAACATTACGATTTTTTTTGTTTACTTTCTTTTAAAATATCTAAATATTTTCATTTTTTCTATAATTAAACCTAAACTTTAAAAATAAATTATTATATCTTAATTTAATCTATTTAATTAAATTATTTAGCTTATAGTAATAACTAAAATATTTGGTATTGTAGATAGCAATCTATTTTTTTTAGAAAAAGAAAAAATAATTAAGAAATAAAAAATAATCAATCTAATTTCAGTTATAAGTATAATTAAAAAGAAATATTATAACATCATAGTTTAAAACTTTAGATATTATTGCAAAAAGTCAAAAAAATCAATTTTAAAACTATTAGGTGTTGCAGTGAGTTATATAGAGTTAAAGGGTAAAATGTAAATAGAGTTTGACAAATTAATCATATTTATGAATTTTTATTATATAAATGAGAATAAATGTAAATTAAAAATTGTTATCTATTTATTTTTAAATACTATTTTTTAATTTATAAATTGGGAAACAAATGATAAAAAATAAATAGTTTATACTAATTAGCCTATAAAAAATTATAAAATAATATAAAGTTAATTAACATTATTTATTTACTTTTCTTAATTTTTTTCCTTAAAAAAACTATCATGCCACTTTTTTTTTTTTGGCTAAATTACAACTAGAAGGAGTAAAGATCAAACCCAAATCTTACAAAGGCACACATCTGAATATCAAAATTTTGTGAACATTACAATTTTTACTTTTTTTAAAAAAAATTTTGGATAATTTGACTATAAATTCATATTCATTCCAAGTCCCAAAATCTAAAATTAAATTCAAGTGACAATTTCTAGAAATTAAGTTTACACAAATCAAATCATCTAAATTCAAACATAACATTAAAAAAATTAAGATGATTTTCAATTCAACTTTTCAACATTTCAAACATAATTGATTAGTTTTGAATAAAAAACTGAATTTAAATTAATATAAATTATTAAAGAATTTTGTAAAGATAAGGATTCTTCAATTTAATGACTGCTTTAATAAAAAATTACTAATATTTATGATAATTCTTTAATCTCTCATTATTAATTATTTTGTAACCACATCTTAATAATTTCTTTAAAACTCAAATAACAATGTATTAATGAATATTTAAAAAAAAAAAATGAAACCACTATTTGATAATAATTCTTCAATACTCCGTATAAAAACAATTCAGGTAATCTTTTAAAGCTATTGGAGAAAATATATTAGAGGAGATATTGATATATGGTATTTTTAAAAATATGATAAAAATTCATATAAAATAATTATTTTCAATGATTGCTTTAATGAAAAATTATTATTATTATTAATTATTTTTATAATAATTTTTAGTCTTCAATTTTTTAAAAAACACAACTTAATAATTTCTTTAACACTCAAATAAACAGTTCTATTTGATGATAATTTTTTAATACTCCATGTAAAAATAATTCAAATAGATTCTACCTTGATAAAAAAAAATATAACTCCTATGTGATGATAATTCTTGAATGTGAAAATAATTCACATAAATTTTTTTAAAATGTCATAGAAAAAAATATATTAAGACATATATTTGACAAATATATTCTTTTTAAAAATTTGAGGAGACATGTATATGAAATAATCATTTTTTAATTTAATAATTACTTTTTTATACAATAAATTGTAATTCTAAATGATTTATTATAAATTGTAAACATTAATAATTTCTGTAATACTCAAATGATTATACCTAAACGAATATTTTTTTTATAAAAAATTTATATCTTCTTTTATGATAATGCTGTAATATTTTATGTTAAAAATACATTATCTTTTACTTAATAAATTTAAAATATATAACCGCAATTTATTGATTTCCTCAATACTTAAAAGACAAAGCTAAACCCACCCGCGGCCCAACCCCCCCTTATAACAATTTTATGAAAATTATTATTAATTATTTTTATCATTATTTTAAATCTCTCACTTTTTTTTTTTTTTTGAAATTGCAGCTTAATGATTTCTTTAATAATCAGCTGATAATGTCTAGTTGGAGATAATTATTTAACACCCAAGTAAAAATAATTCATGCAAATTCTATTTTTAATCCAAAAATATAACCTCATATTTGATGATAATTCTTGAATATTCATGTAAAAATAATTCATATAATTTTTTGAATACTATTAAAAATAGACATATATTTGACATATGATCTTTTAAAAATTTTAAGGAGACATGCATATGAGATAACTATTTTTTAATGTCATAATTACTGAAAATTATTATTAATCACTTTTATACAATGAATTGTAATTCCAAATAATTCTTCACAAATTATAACCACATATTAGTGATTTTTTAATACTCAAACAATAATGTCTTAATGATTTTTTATATAAAAAATGTAATCTCATTTGATGGTAATGTTTTAATACTCCATGTGAAAATAATACACATAAATAAGAAATTTAAAAATTATAATGACCATTTAATAATTTCTTTAATATTCAAATGATAACGCTTAACTATTCTTTTTTAAAATGTAACTCTTTTTTTCAGTGGTAATATTTTAATATTTCATGTGAAAATAATAGAAATATATTCTTTTATTTATTAATGAAGTTTTAAAATTTTTAAATTTACCTACCAATACATAATCTACATGAAGACCAAATTTTCACAAACTTATTCTTTCTATTTTATCTTTTCTAAAAATAAAATTTTCATTTATGTCATATTGAAAATGACGTTTTTTTCATTGTGATTTTTCTTTCATTTTTACAATGAAACATAAGTAATAATTTTATTTTTTCTCTTAAAAGGAGAAGATTTGTAAAAAAATGGCGACCAATATTCTTTTATTGAGAATCTTAATTATGACAAAAAAGGCTGAAAATTAAAATTCAAATATCACTATTATAAGATATAAATTTCACGAATTGAAATTTTAAGAGTATTAGAATAGTCTTTTTGTTTTAATGAGAATGTTAGCTGTTTATCTATAAAAAGTAAAAAAAAAAAATTAATATTTTATATTTTTCTTTATATATTGCTAATCTAAAATATATACGTAATTTTACTTAATTAAAAATATATTTAATGAAAAATAAAGAATAATATTTAAAAATTTAAATAAGTCCGTACTTTTGCGAGGGATTATCCTTGTTTTGGACATTACAAGTACCATTTTTTTTCTTCTCGGAGCACAATACCATTTATTTACTTTGTGCTTTTGGTTATAAAAAAAATGCATTTATGATTTGTTTAAGACTAGTATATATTAATCAACCAAATTACACTAGTTTATGTTACATTTCATGGGCCATTAAGAACCAATTAAAGATGACCTCTTATTTCATTTACAAACAATAAAACAAGGTAAAAATGTATTTATAATTTATTTAAGACTAGTATGCAATGATCACCCAAAACACTAGTGTAGAATAGTAATTTATGTTACATCTCGCGGCCCGTCAAGAACTAATTAAAGATGACCTCTGATTTCACTTACACTTGCACATTATCAGAAACTCCAGCAAACAAATTAAACAAGGTAAAATACGCATATTACATTATGCAATCTACCAACCCATCTTTCCATTCCCGTCTTATGTAGTCTGTATGAAGTTAAAGTTGGCACAGTTAGTCCCTTGGAACAAGAAGGAGGAGCTAAAACCCAGCCTTGATCTAGCCAGGTCAAACTTAACAAAGTTGCCTTCCAATTGGTGCGCCCTGATAGCAATTGAAGCTCTAGAGTTCAACCCTCCATCAACAAAACCTAAAGACAGCACACCTAGCCTTGGGGGTAATTTTCAAATTAGTGTAAAAAAAAAAATTTAGGGAAATATTATGAATTAAAAAATATTTATAAAAATAAGGCAATTGAAAAAATAATTAAGGAAAAAGAGTAGTCAACAGTCTTCGTCCGCCAGTTAAACCGGTAGACGTTATTGTAAATGGATGAATTTTTTTTTTTGAATTTTTTACTCTATAACTGGCAGACAAAGAATGTTTTTAAAAATTTTTTAGGTCTCCTTGCATGGCTGCTGGGGAGTAGCCATGCAGCAGGCTACGTAGCCAGTCTGCTGCAAGGCTGCAGCCTCAGAATCTCTGCTCTGCTGCAGCAAAAGAATCTCTGCTGCTGTAAGTTGCAGCAGCAGAGATTCTTCTGCTGCAAGCGCATGCTTCGGCATGCGTTGTTCATTCGCCAATTATACTGGCAGACGAACAACCTATAAATATCACCCCTAGCTAAACCGAATGAAAATTGAATGAAAACGCTTTGTTCTCTCTCGTCTCTGCTCTCGCTTGTCTGTCCCTTGCCTCTTGTGATATTCAGGTAAAAATTATTTTATATTTTATATTTTATTTTTTAATGTTAGATAATAAAATATTATAATAATTATATATTTTTATCTGATATGCAGGAATAAAGAGATATATTATTGAGTTGAATTGAAGTTATTTTTTGATGGAAAAACGTAAAAGGTTAGTTTTTAAATTTGAATAAATTTGAATATGGTTTAATAAATATTATAATATGTAGGCTCATAAAAATAATGAAAAAAATTCTTAAATTTCTATAAAACCATGTGCTTAGTTGTTATTAAAATGAAAAATATTTTCACTTAATGTGACCTTGATACTGAATAATTTGTAAATTTGAAAGTGATTAAAAATCATACAAAAAAATTTTTAAGAGTATCATTAGTTGTGTTAATTTTATTTGAGAATAGTTATTATTTACATAATTTAATTGTATGTGTTATTTTTATTTGAAAATAACAATTATTTACATAATTTAATTGTAAATAGACATCAATTTATTGTTTGTGTGTTATTATATTGTTAAATATCAATTTAGTAGGTCAGTAGTGAACAATTTTTTTTAATTCTCATGTCAAATTATATAGTAATGAATATTTATATAAACATAAAAATAATACATATAATATTATTGCATATTTGGATATAAAAAATGAAAAAAAGATGTCATGTAAAATTATATAATTCGGCATACTAAAAAGGAATAATATATATAATATTTTTAAAATAATAATTTAATATTTAAACAACAAAATAAAATTAGAATATGAAAAAAAAGTTATAATTAGTAATATGTATAATAATCTTATATTTTATATGCAAATGAATTAATTTAAATAATGAGATATCATAATATTTAAAATCTCATGTTAAAGTTTATAAAATAATATTTTTTGGTGTAACAAATATGTTTAGATGAATTTATGAATGTAATATTTATGGATTTAACAATTAATTTTTGTTGAAAGTTGATGAAATAAATATTCAATTATTAATTGTAAAGTAAACATTTTAAATGATAGTCAATATTAAATTAGTATTAAGAAATTATATTTAAGTTGTTTTTAATAAACTTGGATGTAGTTAATTACTTGTGATTTAATAAATATTATTTTTAGGGCCATCAATAAATTGATATAATATTTATCAATATATTACATCTTAGTTAAAAAAATAGAAATAAAATTATCAACCTAAAAATTATTCACTTTTATTTTGTAATGAATTTGTTGAATCTATGAATTTTTATTTTTACTAATAATAATATTAGAGACAATATAAAATGTCATAAGTATATTTAAATAAAATATGATTGTAAATATGAAATAAACTATATAAAACTCATTTATATCATAATTAATTAATAAAAAATTAAGGTAAAATAACTTTGATTTTAAAAATTAAATATGATTAATATATAATATTATAATCTCTAAATAAGTTTGGCTATAATATTTATTTCATTTAGTTTCAAATAGATATAGTAATGATAATCTAAAAAATAGATTTCGCAAGATTATTTTTTGATATTTTGTAATGATTGTTTTTTCAAATTAGGTACTTTAAAATGAAAAATCAGTTTTCTATGATTATTTATTGGGATGGACACACTATTCAGAATCATTTGGATATTGATTACAATGGTGGTCTATCAATATCTTTGAACGTTTGTGAAAGATTTACATTTGCTGATTTGGTGGAATGCATAAGAATTCAATAAAATTGCGTGATAATGAAATTGTGTCAAAAATCACATATCAACATCCTTTCATGAGTCAAAACAACAGTTAGAAATTCAAGGCTTTCATGTGTCAAAAATCACATATCAACATTAATATTATATTTAATGATCTCGAGTTAATTCGTCAACA
>CATIWR010129399.1:0-22523 GCA_949677035.1 Omphalea diandra | reverse complement strand
TCTTATTTTTTAAACATATATGAAATAATTTTCTTTTATTTGATCCGTTAAACAAAAAAAATCTTTATATTAATTTTTTAATTAAAAAATTATAACAAAAATCCACAATAATACCTGGAATCTATATCGAATTTTCTTTCTTCACTATCAACTTCTCTCTCACACACTAATGTCTTCAAATTTCAAACACCAAAATAACCCAAATCAAATACCCAACAAGTCGGACGATGAAAAAAAAAAATCATGTTTCCATTATACAACGGACTGTGCAAGCTTAAATCTTCATAAATAAATAAAAAAAAACCATCAACGAATGTAGGCTACCAAATGATCTTCTTTCATCATTCAAACATTCATCAAATTGTCAAAACTTTCTAAATTTCATTTCTTTTTACATCGAGTTCGTTGCCCAGATGACTGTGCACCAGCTAATTCCTCACTACTGGCTTTGAGAATAGCATTATAGAATTAGAAATAGTGGTTCAATTTATGGTAAAGCATATAATTGGAAAGGAAAAAAGCATAAACATATTTTAGAATCAACTATCAACTATTTGTTCAATGATGTAGTTCCAGCATTAAAAACTAAGTTCCAAAAAAATCTTGAAATTGAAAATCCAACAAAAAAATAAATTTTAGAATATTGATAGTGTAAGGAGGTAAGGAAAAAGAAAAAAAGATGAGGGGAGTAATTGAGACGAGACGAGTATAATCCTATTAGGTTCGAATTCGATTTTAAAATTCAAAACTCAAGCTCAAATAATCTTCAATTTTTAAACTCAAGCTTGAGTTTAATCGAGCACTCAAATACTCGAACTCAACTCAATTACTTTAGTTTATATATATAATTTTTTTTATGAATCTTATAAATTAAAATTTTAATTCAAATAAACTTGATTAAACATAAATCGATTAAACTCGATTGAGTAATATTATAAATATGACATATTCAAAGAATAAATTAATAAAATTACTTAATATTGTCTAAATTGGATTAGGTTTGTGAGTCTTTTGAGTCGATTATTTAACACTTGAATTCAGCTAACTCAATTACTCAAGTAGCTTGAACTGAAGCTCAACTCTTTTAATTTTGAATCGATTTTGAATAATTTTGTAAGCTGTCTCGATTTATTTATATCTCTGAAAACAACGATAAATAAAAGACGAGGCGACAACAACTTTTCCTTAAGATAAGAGGAGTTGAAAGTGATAATGTACGTTAGACTAGTATATCTATTTAAATATGAGGATTTATTTATCCATGGCATCAATATAAAATAATAACGTTTATAAAATATAACAAATTAATTTTTTTTTTTGTTGGATCAAAGCCATGGAAGCTTTAAAAGGTTTTTTTTTTTTTATCTTTAAAAAAAATATATTATGTACTTTGGCTATTTATGCCTTGACGAATTGAAAAAGTCTATTTTTCTAATAGAATAATTTTTAATATAAGCCAAAGTACATATTAGTTAGTTAATTAGAATAGAATAATTTTTAATATAAGCCAAAGTACATATTAGTTAGTTAACTAGAATAGAATAATTTTTAATATAATTAGTTAAAGAAGGAGTACTATTTTGTATATATTTGAAAAGTGATGGATTATTTAATTAAATATAGAAAACCATAAAAGTGCTTACAGTAATTATTCTATGTATAAAAGAGAAAAGTTTTTTCATAGGCCACAATTAGGTTGCTCACTGTTTAGTTCAAGTTAAAAAGTTAAATTGAATTGGTGGCTGGATTGAATTTAGTTTGACTGAATTTGAAATTCAATTCACTTCGATTTTTTAGTAAATTTTATTTATTTTAATTTAGTTTGTTTTTAAAAATTAAAAATGAACAAACTGATTATTAAAAATTTTTAAAAAGAATATATAAATATAATTTTATATTTAAAAATAAATTAAATATACTCAATATATATATATATATAACCAAAGTAACATAATTTATGTTATAAATTTTAAAAAATAGATTTTTAAAATAATTTTGATTTAAACAAAGTCCAACCAATTAAACTATTCAAAATTGATTTGATTAAATTTGGCTAAAAAATCAATTTGATTTAATGTCTATAATTTTAAAACTTGAATAATTTGATTTTTTACAAGTGAAATTTTTCATCATTTAGGATAAGAATAGAGAGGTTAAACGTGAGGGATAACAGAACAAAGAGAGAGCTAAGGAAGAAAGAAAGAAAGAAGACAAAGAAGAAAAGGAGGGAGAAGAGTGAGTTGTCTAAAAAGAAATCCTAAAGTTTTATGGTTCTGGGAAAATAAGAAAGTTAATTTATTTTCTTTCTACATGAAATTAACTTCTCATGACATGTTAATCATACATGATTAGTAAGAATTATAAAACATTTGAGGTAGAGTTTATGTATGGAAGTTGAAATTTAAGAGAAACAATAATTAATTATGTTGATTTTGTTGTTAAAGCAGAATTTTGCACCCATGATTTCATAACTCAAGAAGATAAATCAAAATCAAAATTGATTGAACCTATCAATGGACACCCTAGGCACAACTTCTAATGACGGCCTCCTAAGAAGACAAGCCAACTTATTTTTATGGGGAAAAAGAAAACTCAATGGAAGTGAAGGAGGTGGACTCCGGATCATGTAGTAATATGGTCCGAGCGCCTACACACGTACACAAATAACACGCCCCCTCAAATGTTAGTTATATGCTCTATCTTTTTCAATTTTTCATAGTTTAAAAGCTTTTTTCTATTTTTAATTTTATTGATTTTTTATTTTTATAAATAAAATAAATTAATAAAATATTCAATTAATTTAGTTCAAATTTTATATTATTATTTTATTTGATTTAATTTTAATTTAAAAGCTTTATTTTTTATATAAAAATTAAATAAATTAATTTTTTAAAAATAAAAAAATTATATTAAATTAATTTAAAATATTTATAATTCTAATTAAATCAAATTAAATTAAAATTTTATAAATTCTATTTGATTCAATTATAAATATTTTACTTTGATTACTTTAATAAATTAAATATAATAGTTGAAGAACATTTATGTAATAATTAATAAACATGAAACTATAGAAGATAAATATTGTATAAGTAGATAATGAACATCCAAATGCTAAGTAATAAACATCAAGTTTTATTAAAGAATATTATATGTTTTTAATGTATAAATTTACTCATATTCAATATTACATGAAAAAATAATGAACATAAATATTATAGCTGATGAACATTGTTTATATATAATAAATATTTATATAATAATCAATTAATATGAATAAAAAATAAAAATATACCAGAATAAATTACTATTTTGAAATTTTGCAGTAGATAATGAATAATCAAAGAACTTTTGCATCCAATATTGTGAAAATGGTTATATGTTTTTAATAGACAAATTACTTTATGTACAATATTATATGAAAAATAATGAATATAAAAATTAAAAATGATGAATATTAATAAAATATGGTTATATGTACCATATTAGATTAAAAATTAAATGAACATGAATGAAATATTTATTTAATAAAATGATGAACATAAAAAGATTATATCTTATTATTCAATAAAATAATGAATACAAAAAATTATAATTTATTAATATTGCGTTAACAGTTAATAAATATTTATTTATAAAATAATGAATATTTATCATATGTGAGATAAATAAATGAAACGTGCGTGATAAATAAATGAAATGTGCACGTTTTAGATATCGAACCAAGAAATATTATGATCTGAAATCCACAATATAATTTTGGACCTTCTTGGCCCGTATTGAATGCCTACAATTATAGGTGTCAATTTTTCCCTCACTATTCAATAACTAATTCAATTTTTTTATTATATTTAGTATATACACCAAATTAATATATAAATTATATGTAATAACAAATAAATATTCAGATATTGATAATTGTGAATATAATATAAATAACTGAAGTAATTTTTTTCTTTTCTTTATTTCCATCGATTAGGTACATAACTATTTCACCACACCAAATATAATAAAATATTTGTCCAGACAGTTAACCAAGAAAGAAGAGAGTAAAAGGGTTTAAAGAATGATTATTCTAAAAATAGGGGAGGATAAGGGAAACAAAAAATTTTTACATACAAGAGAGCAGTAGACCTGGGATGTAAAGATGAATGCGCTCCCTAATCATGCAGCCGAGAAAAGAAGAGAGAACGTTGGGAGTTATGACAAGTGGCAAAATTAACTATCACATCGACTTCAAATATAAACAACACAAGTAACCAACCTCAATATCAACAATAACTGGATTTTGGGTTCAGCAAAGAGATTGAATAACCATCAACACCAACTATCATAACAAAGAAGATATGTCAACCTTGAAATTTATTCCAAAGCTTTCAAATTTCCTTCCTTCGCCCAGATGTGGTTGGACACCTAATAGGGCTTTGGTCACTGCAGCTCCTAGACCATTGCAAGTGAGTTACTACTTTTTTCCTACAGTTTATTATCACTTAATTGCCTATGCACATCCAAACTCTTCTATCAAAGAAATTTTCTTTAAGATGGTGATGTAAAATTTTGGACTAGATGGATTATTTAGTTAATGAAACATTGTTATGTTTGGTTCTATCTATTTTGAGGAAAATTCTTGCCTGTTTTTGAGCATAGTATCATATTTATCATCCTACTGGTAACTTAAACTAACCCCATTCTTCTGGCAAATTATGCAGTTGAGAATATAGGAAAAAAAATAGTTAATTTTTATAATTAACCATATTATCAAAATCCTCCACCTTTAATTGCTTACGTAATTAGGATTACAACGTATTATTACATGCTGAATGTAAATTGGTACAAAACACAGGCCAAAAAGGATAAAGAGACTGCAGAGACACGCCAGAATGTGAAAGAAGCAGCAGAAGCAGTTAAAGAAGGTGCAAAAGAAGCGAGGGATACCAGTGAATTCATCAGAGATGTGGCTGCTTCTACTGCTGAATCTGTAAGACTTTAACACGTAAAAAAATCCCTAATTCATCAATGGCAACCTAAGTAGACAGATACACTAATTCATGAACGTTGCTTATTAATGGGTCTAATGACTTGATTTTGTTGTGTGCAGTGAACAATATAATGTAAGGCACATAAAAATAGTTATTTTGCAAATATTCCTACTAGATGTCTGTTTTTCAATTTCTAAAAAAGAAAAAAACAAGGATTATTAGAGTTCTAATCTTCACCTCATGCATTTGATCGTTCGAGTAGATAACTAAAAATTTGTGCATTTTGTGAGAGTTCAGGTGTCAAAAATGACTAAAGAGGTCGCCGATAAAGTATCTGATACTGCAGAAAATATCTCAGACAAGGCTAAGAACTGTGTCTCTGGTGCTTGGGGAACTGCCAAGGCAGCTACGGAGATGATCAAGGATAAGGTCGTTGGCAAGTGAAGTAGAATTAATACATTTTCATCAAGAGCATAAGAAAACTGATATGTTTTTTCTTCATTTTCTTCGGTAACTCATCTTTTGCAAGTTCCTATATGTCTTCTTCCCTGTACTAAACTGTTGACATCCGCGTTATAGGACAGACACTCGATCAGCAAGTTATTAACCAAGAGTATGCCGCCATTCAAGTTTCTAGTTTTGGTTTTTTATCCCTGTCTAAGAAATAATGCCTAGGATTGTGACCCAGTTCATGTAAAGGGCTAAATCATGAGATTCTTGGGTCTACATTCCAAATTGCTGTACATTTGAGACACTACACATGCATGACTTATTTTGTCTATGTTAAGTGTACTAAATGTGGCAACAGAGATGCACACACAGAGAGTTAGCACTTACCACAATTTGAGCATGCTTTCACATGAGATGTGTGCAGATCGGATTGAGAAATATCTATATTCTGAGGTTAATTTGTCTGTTGAAGAGTGGAAGCAGAGCAGGACTAATGATAATTGGAGGGACAAAGATTGCATTATTACTTGACCACAAAACTGGTCTAATTAGGCAGATAATCAGAAATTAGTACAAAACTGCTGGACTAATGATATTGGAGGGACAAAGATTGCGTGATTACTTGACCACAAAACTGGTCTAATTAGGCAGATAATCAGAAATTGGTACAAATGGGAACATTAATCACTATACAAATTGTTGATGGAACTCCATCGATTCATTAGCAAAAGCGATTTTCACTTGTGAAACACTACTGTTATGGTTCTACTAATGCTCCAAAATGTCTATTCGTAGCACATGCATTCAGTAGAGCTTAATTCATAGATTGTAAATATATTTTTACAACTCTAAAAGATTTCATCCCAGGTTTCTCGTTAGTTTTCAGTCCTTTTTCTGTTCATTTTTTCAATCAAGATTATGATTGATATTAATGGGCTCTTAAATCTTAAATAATCTCATTATATTTCATTTTGGAAGAACTTTATTTACTGAACCAATTAATATTAGGATATATTTGTTTTCCCTTTTGTATAGTAAAGACACTTGATGTGCCATTGCAGATAGAACAGTGGCCACACTTTTATGTTCTATAAATATTGCAGAACATCAGTCACTAAGATTATTTCTTTCTAAAATCAAAAAATTGAATCATTGATGGGGCTGTGGCCTGTACCTGTCGGATTGGTAGCATTGAGGGCTGGAGAGCTCTTGCCTTCTAAGTAATCTCTTCTTGGCAGCAATCAGATTAAATGTTTCTTAAGAAAGGGTACTTCATGCAATCAAGCATTATAGTACAAGAATCTTTGGAAAATGTCCAAGCAGCCAACAATAATGTCATCAAATGATAAAGGGCAAGTTTCAGAAAACAAGTACTCCAAGAAAAGGAAATTTTATTATTTGCTTCTTTTGACCAATTTCCCTCCTGGGTCATGAAATTGGGATCCATGTGAAGCATCAAGGGGAATAATTTGTCTTATTTTTTTACTCTTTTTTTTAGATGATTTTTTTTTACTGTTTATGAGCCATGACCAACTCAAAATCAATCATCCAAAATTCAATTATTAGTTGATATGTTAATATTTCACTCAGCCAATGAGTTTTAGCTCAGTAATATTAAAATTATTTGCAGAATTATGAGTTTGTGAGTTTGAATGCAGAATTCGAGTTACTTGATTTTGAGTTAGCCATGACAAATATGTCTATTTGTCATGACTAACTCAAAATCAATCTTCCAAAATTCAATTTTTAGTTGATGTATCAATATCTCACCCAAACAAAGAGTTTTAGCACAGTAATATTAACATATGCAGAATTGTGAGTTTACGAGTTTGAATATTTGTACACTATTCAAGTTTAATTATTAAAAATTTAGAATTAGATAAAATTTTTAAATATAGCTTAATTTTTATTTTTTTATCTATAAAGTGTATATGTTTTATTTTTCTTTTCAAATCTATTCTCCTAATATGTTTGAATCTTTAACTTTTTAATTCATTGAGTCACAATCAAATTTTAATTTTAATAATTTTATTTCCAGTCTATTTACGTCTTTTTTATTATTAATATAAAAATTATTTCTTATTTATATTAATAAAAATAATTTATAATTTTAAAATAATAAAAATTAATTTTCAAAAAAACTTGAATAAATAAAATCAATTGAATTTTCTTCGTCCAAAAAATTTTTCACTCATTTTCTTAATGAAATAATATAACATTTTTTATAATTTACTGAGAACTATATATAATTTTTTATTATTTTTATTATCAAATAATTAATATATAATCATTCTCAATAATTAATTCAAATAACATAAATTTATAAACTTTTTTATAAATAACGTACAATGCCATCCTTATAATTAAATTTAAAAATATTAATTACAATGTCATATATAAATTTATATTATTTAAATTAATTATTGAAAATGATTTGATATTAAGGATTTGATAAATGAAGAGAATAAAATAAAATAATATTTTGATTTAGTAAATTATAAAAATGTTAAATTATTTGGGTTAAAAAAAGAGTTAAAAAATTTTTAGGTTGAAAATTTTTAGTTGATTTTAATTTTTCTGAAAATTTTTAAAAATTTTCAAAATTAGTTTTTGCTATTGTAAAATTATAAATTATTTTTATTTTTATGTTCTTTGACAAAAAATAGACTCAAATAGTTTATATGTTAGATCGAAATTAGAACTAAAAATATATATTATTTTAATTAATTATTAAAATAATTAAAATTAACTATTTAATTCTTAAATATTTTATTTTTTGAGTTGAAAGAAAGAGTAAAAAAAATTTTTAGACTTGAAAAATTTTATTAATTTCAATTTCTTTCAAGTCTTTTGAAAATTTAAATTTATTTTTTTATTATTTTAGAAACTATAAATTAATTTATTAATAAAAAATTATTTTTTATATTTTAACAATAAATTTGACCTAATAGATTGAAAATTAAAAATATTATTCTAATTAAAATTTAAATTTAAATAAATTAAATAAAAAAGTTGAAAGATTCAAAATCTAACTTAGGATAAATATTAAAAGAAAACAGTTCATTAATAAACAATAAAAATTAAAATATATTTAAAAATCACAGATTTTTTTTAGTTATTGGGTTAACAAAATATTATCGCACATTCATGTTTTTTTAGTACAAGGGACACATGGGGTAACCTTTCTCTCTGATCAAACAGTACTTTTCAAGCAGAAAGCTGTGCCCTTTCTAAAGTAGCACAGCTGTCTAACATACCTTGGGAAAGGGCAGCACCACTAAGCTGCAAAATTAGGAATCAATTCTATCATACTGATTACCCAAACTAGGGAAGTGCAAAAAGTGAAACCCAGCAATTAGAGGCCTCCATTATACTGGCACACGTTCATGAAGGAGAATCACAAACCCAACTCATCATGGTCCCATCCCCCAAGTTCGTATCAATGGCTCGATGTTTCTTTCAATCTGGTTATGTGGGATTGAATCAACTTTTTGTGGACTTCTCACTAGATTCTTTCTTTCTCTTGTCTAACTTCCTTTAATTTGAATAATGTTCTCAATTCAGAAACCGCTTCATGCATCATTAGAGTGGATGATCAGCCCATACGGATTGAAATAAAGGCTTTATAGAGAAATTGAATTCCATTATTGGCTCTTTTTTCTTGATTTGCATTCAGTAGTTATGACAAATATTATCAACCTTTTCTTTACATTAAAAAAAGAACACCAAAGGGTTAACCACACATAAGAAACATGGAAGAAAACAAGCTTCTCCTCTACATATATGACTGTGCAACCTCTAAAATGTATATCATCTGAATCCCACTTTGGCATTGGAGGAAGAAGAGTAAAGCAATGAAGAAGCAGAGAAGCTTGAGTTATTGCTTTCAGGATACAAACTTTGAATTTTTGGCTTTGAAGATGAAGTTGCTGCTGGAACTGCAGTACTAGAATTCTTGTTTTCTGCATCATCAGTTGCCGCTGGTGATCCTTTAAGAAGCATATCAACGTTTGCATAGTCCTCCCTTTCCTGTTTGATCTCCTTAAGCATTGCAGCTACATCTTTCATTGTTGGTCTTTCGTCAGGAGAGGAATTTACACACAGTAAGGCTATGCCTAATGCTTGCATCATTTCGTCGATTTTGGGTCCTGGTTGAGATAGTAGACAAGGGTGTAACACTTCAGTTCCTCCCCTCTTTTGTCTAACCCAGTCTACTACATGTAGGCCTTCTGGTATGGTTGGATCAATTGGTTGCTTTCCGGTCAATACTTCTAATACAACCACACCATAGCTATAAACATCGCTCTTTTCTGTGATCTTCATCATGTAACCATATTCTGAATAGAACAGTGAAGTTAGCAATTTAAGTTCACATAGAAATGAATGTAAGACACATAAAAGAAGACCAAAAAATGATTTCGGACTAGCATAAGGAAGTGATGCACATAAAATGGACAAAAAATACAGTGATGTAAATGGAAAAAAGGGGGTCATACCAGGAGCAATATATCCATAGGAGCCTGCAACAGTATTGGAGGACCGAGCGAAATCACCATCATCAACAAGCTTAGCAAGGCCAAAATCTGCAATGTAAGGCTCGAATTCAAGGCCAATGAGGATGTTATTGGCTTTGATATCTCTGTGAACAATTGGAGGAACACAATCGTGGTGCAAATAAGCCAGGCCTTCGGCTGCTCCCAACAAAATTTGGTACCTAAGATCCCATTTCAATGCATTTCCTGTTCTTTCATGAAGGAGACTACCCAAGCTTCCATTAGGCATATAATCATACATTAGCAATCTTGTATTCCTATTCCAGCAGCAACCCAAGAACCTAACAATGTTCTTATGCCTGATAGAACCAAGTGTTTTTACCTCTGCTGAGAAGGAATCGCGAACTCCACTCTTTTCATCGTGGCATCCATCGGCTGCAGCCATTGTATTAGTCCAGAGCTTCTTCACAGCAATGACTTCACCATTGTTCATATCAGCACGATAAACAATACCAGAATACCCTTTACCAATCACATTGGCATCGACCAGGCATCTCAGTACTTGATCAACAGAAAAATTTAACTTCTGGAATGGAGTGAAGTGCCAGGGCCATGAATCTCCCAACTCAGACTCATCATCATCTCTAATTGTTCTTCGCGCACGAATTATTGCTACTGTCCCTATGATCACCATTGCCACCGTCAATGTAATCAGCAAAGCAATTGCTAGCTTAAGATTTCGCGACTGTCCTATGTCATTACCATCTCCTGATATTCCTGTTCTGCGTGCATCACTCAAGAAACATGAGTCCTTGATTGAAGAACATAGGCCTTGGTTACCAACCAAGTCAGCAGGTGAAAGCTGTCTAAACAGCTTATTATCAGGGAGATAGCCAGTGAAGTTATTGTAAGACACATTGAGAGAAACAAGATTGTCAAGGCCTGCAAGTGGACTTAAATTTCCCTCAAGCTTGTTATGTGAAAGGTCAAGTATCGAAAGCTTAGTAAGTGCAGATATTTGAGGTGGAATTGGCCCTGTAAGTGCATTAGAACTGAGATTGAGGGAAATTTCAAGGGCTTCAATTCGACCAAGTCCCATTGGTATGCTGCCAGTGAGCTCATTGCTGCCAAGGTCAAGCAATTGAAGACTTGAACAGAGGCCAAGTGATGAAGGTATCGATCCAGAGAAAAAATTCCTGCTCAGAATTAACTTGTTAAGTGAGACAAGGCGACCCAAGCTTGCTGGTATTTGACCTGAAAACTGATTAGCTGAGACATCTAGGACCTGAAGCCCACTTAGAGATGACAATGAGTTTGGCAGGGGACCCTGTAGAGTATTGCTACTAAGATCTATCATTTGCAATTCTGTGCAGCTTCCTATCTCATCAGGGACCGGCCCAGAAACGTGATTGCTAGATAAATCAAGAAAGTTCAAGTTCTTAAGACTACCAATTTCTTTAGGAATGCCACCAGCAATCCTGTTTTTACCAAGTCTTAGTCTCACAAGAGAACTGCAGTTACCAATCTCTGCTGGTATAGAACCAGAAATGTCATTGGATATCAAGAGAAGTTTTGTGAGGTTTTGAAGCTGAAACAAGCCTGCAGGAATGTTTCCAGTCAGTGAATTATGAGATAAGTCTAGTGCTTGAAGATTACTGCATCTAGCCAAACTAGAAGGAATGCTTCCTTCAAGCTGGTTTTGCCAGGCAAGGAAAACATTGAGCTTTGACAACATTCCAAGCTCAGGTGGGATTAAACCTGAGATCTGATTTGAGTCTAGTTGCAATTGCATAAGGTTTGTAGCATTGGAAAGACTGGATGGTATTGAACCGGACACATTGTTATTACTAATCATAAACTCTTCAAGCTCAAAGAGACCTCCTACGGAAGAAGGTATGGTACAAGACAAAGAATTCAAAGAAAGATCAATCATTTTCAAGCTAGTACAATTCCCAATCTCTTCTGGTATGAATCCAACAAGATTATTTTGCCATAATAACAATTGTTCAAGCTTCTTAAGCTTACCAATCTCTGGCGGAATCGATCCAGACAAACTGTTTTCATAAAGAAACAAGTTTACAAGCTCAGAGCAGTTACCTATATCAGGGGGAATCTCACCAGAAAGCATTGTAGTATAGATTGCCAATGTTTGCAGCTTGCTTAGTTTCCCTAGTGAAACAGGTAAAGAACCTGAAACTCCTGTATCAGCAAGCCCCAAAACAGTCAAGTTGCCGCAATCACCAAGCGCATCAGGAACTTTGCCTATGATGTCTTTGTTCCCTCCTGCTCTTAGCTCTTCAAGACTGGACAATTTGCCTAGCTCAGCTGGGATATACCCACCTAATCGATTATCAAAAAGAATTAGATTCTTTAGCCTAATGCAGTTGCTTAGCTCAAGTGGAATTTTCCCAGTTAGCTGATTAGAGTTCAGAATCAAGTCCTCAAGATTTTGAAGCCGACTGATGCTTCCAGGAATGGTGCCAACAAGACTATTAGAGCTGAGGTCAAGAACAGTGAGTGAAACGCTGTCACCAATATCAACTGGTATAGTTCCGGTAATATTGGCATCAGAAATGACAAGTTTACTAAGGTAAGGAAATACAGAAAGATTGAATGGTAAAGGAAGCTGAAGAGGAACTGACTGGATGTTTATCTCAGTAACAAAACCTTGACGAGAACATGTTATGTAGGTCCATTTGCATGGGGTGGAATCAAGATTGTTCCAGGTGGAGAAAGAAGAAGGTAGTGGTGATGATGAAGGAGAGGTATGTAGCCAAGAAAAGAGAATAGAGGCCTCATGGTTTGGTGGTGCAGCAGCAGCTAAGGAATAAGAAGCTGATGATACTGATGAAAGAAGAGTTGGGATAAGAGTAAGGATAAAGAATGATAAGGAAAGAGGAGGAGGAGGAGAAGAAGAGACGAGGAGGATTTGCCTCGAGCTGGGCATCGACATTTGCCTCAAATTCCAAAACTTACTTCTAGGATTTGCATCATTGGTTTTTGGTTTGCTGCTTCCTTCTCTCTCTCTATGTTTCTCGCTTGCTTTGAACTCAAACTCAAAGAAGTTGTACTGTATAGTGTTTAGCGACCTTGTTGCCTGGTAATACAAAGCAAAGCACAGACAAAACCAAGAAACAACTGGTAATATCAAATACTCTATTCTATAGTCCATAACATAAAGAAATGAATTCAGAAGTAAAAACTCAATGCCTAGAGATCAACAAAATAGCACCGCCACCACCTCCACCTCCACTACCACGACCTAGTATCCTCCTCTCTCCGTCTATATATGATATATAAAATAATGGATGGGGGTACCAGGTTGGGTCACGCGCAGGGAGAAGAGAGAGGCACTACCACATGTACAAAAGAGCTGCATGATAGTCTTCTTTTTCTTTTCTAACCTTTATGAGAGGAGAATTGTTTAGCTTGATGGCTCAGCAGAAAATCAGGTTGATTTATGTTATTCTAGTTTAGTATTTTGACCCCATTATGTATGAAATGATATACAATATAGTAGTAGCAGTTAGCACTCTCTCCAACTCCAATTCAGTGTCTTAGGGTGACAATATTTTTTAGATGGGGAAACGGACAGTGGACTAACACTGTCACTCAATTAAGTTCTTGAAAGTTCTTGAAAGTTTATTTGGGTTTAGTTACTTTTCCACAATATAGGCTTCTCTCTTCCCACTTAGTTTTGTGGTGCCACACCTTGGTTTTCAGTGTGTCATCAATGGCACAGTTTGAAACTTCATTTCATGCAACTTAAGATATAATCTACCATGGAAATATATTTTTACCCTAGCTAGAAAAATCATTGATAGTTTTTTTTTTTTTTTTTTTTTGAACTTTGTTTGAGTGCTGCTTTTGCCATCTATTTTGCAAGGATAGCATAAGATAAAAGGACGTGCCATTACAAAATCTTTAGGTGTTTCAGAAAAATCATGTTTGCTGATGTATTTTGGGATCCACCTGCCTAGTTCAATTAACATGTTAGGTCCAAATACAAAGCACCAGAAGTGGTTTTCTTGCCTAAATGTGAATTTAGCTATATGTTGAACTCATTTTTCAAGGAAAAAAAATTATATCTCCCATAATATGATGCTAAATCATGAATTCTTATTTTTTTTTTTTCATATTCTTCATAGTAAAATTTGGAATAAAAAGCAAATTTAAATGATATATACACAGTAATACTTTAAAAAATTCCTCTTCTTATTAGTTATAATTTTAATCTTGAAATTAATTAGATTAGACTTAATTGATTTTTTTTCTTTTGAATTGCTTAATATTATATTAGATTATTTGTTAATTTCACTTGACAAGATTAGAAAGGTGGCTTATTAAAATGAAAGAAAAAAAAATGGCTCATCATGATATTACTAATCCTCTTAAATTTAATTTAAGTAAAAAAAAAATAAAGGAGATTAATAAAATTTAAAAGAGCTATGTCTTTGGTTCCATTCATTTGGTTGGGGACTGTGAATCTTTCATGCACTGAATGGAAGGTAGGGATGATATATAAAGAAAGAATTTTTATTTACTAATTTTGTCAGTAGACAACTTTATGTATGTGTCTGAAATAAGAGGTATGGAATAGACATGGGTTTTAATTTTGAGGTGTTCTCAAGATTTAAATTGAAGTATATTACTGCTTTTTAATAAGCATTGGCATATGATGATGGGATTGAAGAAATATAGTCATTCATTCGCCTTAATAGGGATGTTCTCCCCCACTACATGACCATTACCATTACCCTTCCATCTAAATATGTTGAAATAGGTCTGAAACTTTGAGGCATATCATTTCACATTTAATACATGTAGTGTAACTAATAACCAAATAAAACAACCGCTCCAACCTAATAAATCAAATTTAATATAATGAACTGTATGATGAAAGATAAAATTCTTCGTTTCGATTTAATAATTAAAATATTTATTAAAAATTCAATTTGAAACTCCTTACTCTTCACAATCTCAAAAAGAAAATATTTGAATTTAAAATCATTTTATTCTTATTTTTTTTCAATATTTTGTTATTAAACAATAATCTTGATAATTTTATCAGTTAATTAGATTTTGACTTGATTAAAATTTGATATTTTATAACTTCATAAAACATTTTAAAATAAAAATTTTATTAATCTCAATATTTTTTGAATTAATTAATTTCAATAATTTTAATAGATTATAAAGAAAAATATTATTTGTTAAGGGGCATGAGTGTAAAAGTAAAATATTTTTTTCTCTGAATTAATTGATAATTACTTTATCATGTGCCTACAATGAGGCTGAGTAAAATCTTAAATTGATGAGGAAAATCTTTTTAAAAAAAATAAAAAATTTTCGATTGATATTATACTATATTCACAAGATGTTAAAACATAAAATATTTATGGGAGGGAAAAAAAAAAAAAAAAAAAGAAACATTTCTGATTGAACTGGAAAATGATCAAATTAGCACCAGACTTACTCAAAAATAACAAGAAGTTATGAAGAAAAAAGTCTTTTTATATTGAACTTTAATAGTTATAGCACATCTCGAAAAGCTATTGTCAAAAAGTTCCCGACCATTGAGCAGAGCCTTGCATTATTTATTAATCCCTTCAGAACCAATTTATCATATTCTTAACTGTTATTTTAACTCACCAACAAGGTGAAATTATTTAGAAGTAAATATCAAAGTTCAAATTTCACCAATCTAATCTTCTTTTCAATATTTAAAAAAAAAAAATTATCACAGTTAGAACATTATGGCAGATCCCTCCATATTGCATATATCCTTTGAGGTTTATGATTCGATTTTTCTTTTTCTTTATTGTATATCTAGTGACAAGAAAATATTAGAACATTATGGACCACCACCCAGTTGTTTCCTTATGTAAATGTACTTGTTCTTCGGTACATAATAAATTCATATGATTTGAAATCCTAATTAAGTAGAGGGTGTCGCGATGAGCCCTGTCCTCTATCTGTTAAGTACAATTCACTTAATTTATGTAGACATTGATTTAAGGTCCCAATTTGTTTGTCACCCAGAAAATGTCTGAGACGGATGGCTCTCCTCCGGAGGTCCCCAGCCAGCTAAAAATCAATGCAACTCTCCAGCAATATACAGTAAGATAAGAGAAAAGTACCTTTAGGCATTGTCTAATCAAATTTGGCTAATTCCACCAAAAAAAAATTGTGAAGATTTCTTTTGTAAATATTGTATACCGTTTTAATGAAAGAAAATATTTTTATTATTATTAATGTTTTGTTTCTAAATAAATATGGTACAATTTTTGCAATTTTTTAAAATATGTGTAGATAAGTGTAAGAATTCCAATATTTTTACTAAAATACCTTTCATTTTTACTTTTTAAGAAATATTCATCTGGTGTTCGAATACATAATTAGACTTTGATTAACTCGGATTCAAGTCAATCAGAACTGCAAGAGGCTGCAAAAACTCTTTCATTGATTAAAAATATAATTATTTATGCACCTATTACTGTGTGCCATAAAGAGGAAAAGGCGATTCATCATCTAATAGTAAAGATTCAGATTCAAATTCAACTATACTGTTGCTAGGTGGGTCTTCGGATATTAGACCAACTCTGGCTACACTCCTTATAATTTTATCTCATGTGACTTAAGCTTATAATTGTAATTCATGGAAACTAATTAACTCTAATTTAAAACCCTGGCTAGCGTGCGATTTTGGTTCAACTAACAGAAGTTTGACAGCAATTCCTGTGACATTTCCTGACTCTTTGTATAAGCAAACCTATCATCTTCTAACTTAGGTTCAAAGAAACAATGCAATGCTCAAGATGATTACACATATATCACTTTCTCCTCAAGCTATACCTTCAGGCGTGACTTCCTGTACAATTTCCATACTATAAGCAAAATTTACACACATTAAACCCTATCGTAAGCTTAGCTCATGTGTCGCTAATTAGTCCGGTCAGTAGCCAGGGGTTAGCATTTAATTTTGATTAACCATTTTTAGCTGACAAGTTAAATATAATGCAAATAGATGCAGGAGGCATCCTTCGATCTAAGAGATTATGTACAGATCACTGAAAGATCCAATGTTTTTTTTTTCTGTGTTTAATTTTATATTTTAATTGGCAGAATATGTAAAATATTATACAAAATAAGCTCCAAAATTTCTTAGTAGGGTCAGATATTTGTTTTAGTTAACCCATGAAGACCAAAGACTTTTTAAGGAGAATCACTAAATAAAAAAAAATGTAACATAAGAGTGAGGTGTACCCTGGCATTCATCTTCAGTACCCAAATAATTTACATAATTAAGAAAAATTAGTATTGTTATGTGAGTCACCATACTAACAACATTCAATGTGATGAGGGTCCAGCCTATGGTTTGAGCCTGTCATTTTGATTGATTGGATGGTCAAAATCACTCCAAAACCTACTTTGACTGTGCAGTTTTTGGAATTATGACATTATATATATACGAATAAGTGTCCACATGTAATTTTTTTATTATAGAGCTATTAATTTATTTTTAGTTGGTTTAACCCTAATTGAAGCTCAAGTCCGAAATCTTATAATTTTAGAAACAATTCCCGTATCTCTAAGCTAAAAATTCATTAATATTGAGCTACTAGTCTTGGCATCTCTAAGTATGATAGTATTTCCCGCAAGAATATTGTTCCAGCCTTCTAGCCGTTTAAGAATTCTCTTGAATAAATTGATACAATAGTGATTATACTCTTTAAGTTGTTTTCATTAGAAGTTCATTGAGCTCTTACTAAAAGTTAAGATGTGATTGGATAATTATGCAATTTCATAAGTATTAGTTATTGTAAAATGATAGTTTGGAGCTCAATAATTAGGCGACTCATAGGACACATATATCCTAGGCAATATTTTGGAACAAAGAACTTCTTATGCAGAAGAGACCCTAAACTAAAGCTTATATCAAGAAGATAACAGAGGACAAGGGGCATGTGGATTTAGATGTTGACTATGATCATAAGCTAGAGTTTAGGAATCCTGTGGCCAAGGAACCCTCACAAAGTGGGCCCAAGAATACATGGGTCAATTTACATTCCCACAACCATCAAAAGAAGGAAAAATAAAAAAAAATGCAAAAGAAAAGAGAGGGGGGATAAAAAGAAACAAAACCCAACCAAACAAAAGAAGGCATGTCTCGATCGATAACTTGTAGTGAGAAAATAATAAGAAAATGGGAGTTTTGGCACCAAATGGATTGAGTAGAGAGGCAAAGCTTTTAACAAAGAACACGTCCCTGATTTTGAGGCCATATCACGTGAGGATGGGAATCCAAATTTTGTAACTCACTAATTGCGTTACCTCACCAACACCAAACCCTCTTTCACAAGTCTTCTTATTTTTCTGTTTTCATATTTATTTTTGACTAAGAATTGAATTTGTAATTTTATAATCTTCAACATTCTTGAAATTCATTTAATAGTTTAGATTTCTGGGTTGAATGATTTTTTGATATTTATGAAGTTTTTATGATTAAAATGTTTAGAACTTGATCTCAATCACTTCATTTTATTAATTAAAAGCTTTAGCATAAAATAAAGTGAAATTGTGGTTATTCACACTTCGTTGATGAACATTCATATACAGAAGTGCGTTAAGGATATAAAATTATTTTCGAATCTGATTTAATAACAAGGTAAGATTATTAATGAAGATTTACCTACAAGAGTATGTTAAAAATGTAAAACTATTTTTAAAGCGCATCTAATAGCTTAGCTTTTTAAAATTGATTAATTCTTTGACAAAATAATTTTAATATCATTAAATCAAAGGCAGGCTGATTGGTCAAGTCTTGTTATTATATACTATGTGCTGTAATTCAATATTATTGTTTTGTTTATATATGCGTAAAGCATAATATGTTGGTTCCACTTAGGACTTAAATTAGTAATTTAATACCATAAAGGCCCCAAAAAAAATAAAGCTAAACGGCGCTGCTCCAAGCCCCCCGTCTCGTGGCCTTGGGAATTTCCCCAGTGGAATCTATACACGTTTTTGTTTCTGTGACAAACCCAACTCAGTATAAGCTTACTCGCAGACCACCTTTCACCTTTTAAAAAATTGAAACATAGGGGTATAAATTAATTAAAATGGTAATTGGTTGGGCAGGTTTCAATGAGGGCAGTCATGGTTTGATGCTAAGGCACAGCCACTGGATCAACAAATTCGTTTGAATATTCTAAGGCAATGGTCAAGATGGAGAGCTCACACCTCATTCTGTGAGATCAACATATTTTAGGTTTTAACTGTTTGTATACAATAAGGCAGGTAGACGTTGTGAGTGACTGAGCAGAATATAAACGCCATTAAATGAAGTGGCATGTGATGACAGACAACACTCTTTCAAATAACCTTTGTTTTTCCCCCTTTCTTTTTTTTCTGTTTCATGGAGTTTAACAAGTTCAAATTAAGAATTTCACAGTTCTGTTGTTAATTTTGAAAGGAAAAGTATCATTATTGTGTCATATAATTTAAAAAATTTTAGTTATTGGTTTTTATTTTAATATTAATCATTTGTTATTGTAATTAATTATTTAATTAGTAAGTGATCAATAATTAATATTTATCTATAATATCTTATCTTTATCATTTAGAATTAAATATATTTAATTTTTTATCTTTTAATTTCTTGACTTATTAATAACTATAAGCAATCAATAAATTTAAAAAAACAAAAAAAGATAATATTTTTCTATGCTGTTTGATATTACAAGTAGATTTATTTTTAAAAAGATCAAATTTTTATATTTTTTTACATTTTATAAATTTATTTAATATAATTAAATCAAAGTAAATTATTGTCTTTATAAAAAATAATTTCTTAAAATGTTAACAATAAAATATATTTAAAATTTTATATTATTTAAAAGTAATCTCATTTTAAATGAAATATTTCATATTTTATTTTTCTATCAAAATTTTGCTAGCATCTAATTTTTTGAACTATATATTAACCTAATTATGTATTCAGGATACAAATAATTTTATTTTATTGACTAGAATATAAATATAGTTTTTCTTACTTAACTAAGTCATTTTATATATATCATAGACACAGTGATAAAATTTTAAAATTTTGTAGCGTAATTGTAAATAAATCATCAAATTTTTATTTTAATCGAAAATTTTTAATTTTAATTTGACTCATGTCAATCTAATTTTAATTAAAAATAAAATAGATATAAATTTTATCAATAATTAAATTATTTTTTAACATCTCTAACCAAGATATCAACTCGAGATGTTTCACATTTAGAGGTGTTAGTTTGAGATGTTTAGGGGTTATCAAAATCATACATTGAAAATTAACAAAAAAAAAAAAGTTAACAACATATATAGATTGGAGCATAATTACTGTAGCAACTTTGATTAACCATTTTCGACCACGTGGTTTAGCTACTATTCACAAGTTATGTGGGATAATTGGACTCAAGTCATTATAATTGGTATCAAAGCCATCCTAAGTTTGAATTTGGATGGAACTAGAGGACCTGCAAGAAAAAGGTAGCCCACAATTAAAGGTAAGGTGGAGCCGGCCAAGGCACTAACGGATCGCAATAACTAGGGGCTACATCTTGACTAAATACAGTTAGCAGTTTAATGACATAAACCCAATTATAAACTAAGTTGTAATGAGGACTCGCGTTCAAGACGAGATAGAGCAGCCTAAGGGACTAGCGAACTGCGATACCTAGAGACCATATCCTGACTAAACATAATTAACAACCTATCGTGGCATGAACCCAATTGTAAGTCAAGTTGTATCGAGAACAACACAAGTCCAACTATTGTATCAATTTGGGTTAATCATTTTAGGTTGTGTAATTTGACCATTTGAGTATAACTACTATAGTAATGTAAGTTAATCATTTTGTACCGCAAGGTTTAGTCATTATTTTGCAGGTTATGTAAAATAGTTAGACTCAAACCATTATAATTTTCAATAATTTAAAATTTTTTTTAATTTTTATAAAAATATTAAATTGAATTTAAGAGAATATAGTAGTTATTATTGGTCATGAATCGATTTTAAGTTAGAAAACCTTAAGATTTATTTGACAACAAATAAAATATAAAATGAGCATATTTTAAATAAATATATAAATTACAATATTATTTAAGTTGTGATTACAATCATTTTAATTATGCCAATGACTTCAATAAAAAAATAAATAAAGAAAAAAACTTTATAATCTCAAATAAAATTTACAATCATCTCTTCAAATATGAAATCTAAATCTTGAATTTAAACATATTAAAAGTAAAAATCTAAAAATAAGTTTATATCAATACTCTAAATGTGAAATTTTATCATAATTTATTATAATAAATAAATTAAAAATAAATTGATGTGTTTTAGTCATAAATTAAGTTATATTAATTTATTATAATTTTAGTGATTAATATTAAAAATGTAATTTATATAAAATATAGTCAAATTATAATTTATTATAATATAAAAAAATAAAAATAAATCATTGCAATTCATATAAGATAGAGTAAATTATCATATTAATTTATTATAATTTTAAAATTAATAAATTAAAAATAAATTAGTGCAATTTATATCAAATATAAAAAAAGTTTTCATTTTAAACGTGTCATAATTCATTATTATATTTAACTAAATAAACTATTATACCACATATAAGAAAATAGATCTAGAAATGCACACATATAAATTTTTGTATAGTTCAAATTATAGTTATATTGATTACATATCATTTGTGGAGAAAAACTCTAAAATTTCTTAATTATATAATTTATAATGAAATTCAATAAAAAATTTATTTGTGAAATTAAATTTCAATGTTGTAGAGTTATCATATGAAATCTACACACATGAGATTCATTGATGTAAGTAGATATTAAATATAAGTAATTTTTAATTAATAGTCATTGATATAATACTTAGTTAGGTAAAAAATATACTCTAAGTAGTAAATATAAATAGTTATATTGAATACAAAAAGTTAAAACTCTTTTAGTAGATTATATGATTCTAAAAAAATTTATATATTAACAAAATTTTGATAAAATAAAAATATAAGTATTTTATTAAGAATAAAATTAATTTTCAATAATATAATTGTTTTGTATATAATTTTTATTATAAAATTTTATAAATTATTTGTATAAAAGGGTTAATTTTAGTTAAAATAAAGATTTATTTTCATTTGGTTCAAATAAAATAAATTTATAGAATTCAAGATGTATAAAAAAATTTAATTTTTTTAAAAAATAAATTTACTGGCAATATCAAGTACTATTATTAATTTATTTATTACTAAATATAGTTATTAGTAAGTTAAGACATTAAAAGATAAGAAAAATTTTAATACATTTGTTACAATGATAAAAAAAATAATAAATATTTTTATAGAGAAGTATTAATTATTGATAATATAATAACAAATAGTGAAATCTATTATATATATATAAAGTCAAGACAAATTATTGATGTGGCAAAATTCTTGTGAGTTTAGATATATATATATATATATATATATATATATATATATATATATATATATATATATATATATATATATATATATATATATATAGT
>CATIWR010129397.1:0-23466 GCA_949677035.1 Omphalea diandra | reverse complement strand
TGTCACACAATTGACTTACACTCAACAAATTATGTTGTAAGCTACTAACTAATAAAACATTATCAATTAATGAACAACCATTCTTACCAATGGTTCCAATGCCAATTACCTTACCCTTGGCATTGTTACCAAATGTGACATCTCCACCTTCTTTTTCCTTCAATGCCATGAATAACTTTCTATTTCTAGTCATATGCTTGGAACATCCACTATCCACATGCCAATTGCTTGATTTGGTGGCTACCACACTCCCTTACACAATAAAAGTGAGTCACCATTTCTTAGGTACCCAAACATACTTAGGTCCTAGGAGGTTAGGAGTTGAAGGGTCCTCTAATTTAAGGTGAGCCTTCCTAATAAAACAATGAATGTTAACATGCCCAAATTTCATACAATAATGGCATTGGAGTTTAGACTTGTGAGTCTTTCTCCTATGCATAAATTTAGTATGAGTGAGAGGCCTTCTTATACCTTGATTATATGAATGCTTG
This sequence comes from Omphalea diandra, assembly GCA_949677035.1. NCBI lineage: Eukaryota > Viridiplantae > Streptophyta > Magnoliopsida > Malpighiales > Euphorbiaceae > Omphalea > Omphalea diandra. Next base: position 22,975 of record CATIWR010129397.1, on the reverse strand, counting down.
CATGTGCATGTGTGATGAGAAGTAGTAGAGAATTGTTTATGAGAGTGAGCATGCTTTTTGTTATATATGTAGGCATGGTTAGCTCTTTGAGTCTTGGTTGTTGAGCTTGGGGGAGCCTTCCCTTCACCCTTAGGCTTAGGAGGCTTAGTGCTATAAGCACTTTTCTTTCTAATTACCTCAACACTTGACGTTTGAGATTCTGATGATCTAACAAATGTAGTATGTGATGATGAGGATGCTCCATTGTAGCCTAGACCATATCTAATCAATGGTGGTCTTTGTGACACAATCAATGTGTCTAAGGCTTCCTTTCCTTTATGGAACTTAAAGATTGAGCTTCTAAGCTCAATGACTTCTCCCTTTAGAGAGTCATTCTCTTTTCTCAACGAAGCCAATGAAAAAAATGATATAGAAAGATTTTCCATAAATTTTTTGAGCTCATCATTTTATGCTCTCAATTCGCTTACAAGATCATTGAGGGATTTATAATCATCCTCTAATTTTTGACATTTTTTCTTGTAAGACTTGATTTGTGACTTGTATGTCACATCTCATAGTAAGAGCCTCTAGAAGCTCTTCATCTATCTCATCAAAATCATATAAATCTGAATGAGAGTGGGAATAAGTACTTACCTCATTTGGAGAATCTTCTTGTACCATGAAGCAAATGTTGGCAACGTCTCCTTCTTCTTCATCTTCATTTGAGCTATCATCTCAAATGGCTAAGAAACTCTTATTCCTCTCCTTCTCCCATATCTTCTTCTTCTTCTTCTTTATTTTGAGACAATCATATTTGATGTGGTCTTGCTTGCCATACTCATAGCAAGTGACTTCATTGGATCTCTCTCTACGATTAGGAGTTATCTTTTTGAAGCTTCTTCTCTCTTTTCTTCTTCTAATAAACTCCTTTGTCCTTTTTTAGAGCATTGCTAGCTCTTCTTCTTTTTTGTCACTCTCTTCATCACTAGAGGTTATTTTTACCTCCTTCTCCTTTGTTGAGGATTTGAGTGCCAAGGTTCTTCTTTCTTTTTCTAATTTTTCTCCTTAGCCCATAATTTCTTCATTTGCTCATCCTTTTGTAAGGCCAACTCATGAGTTAAGAGTTTGCCTATCAACACATCTGTAGTACCTTCCTAATCTCTAAATTGAACTCTTGAATGTTACACACTCTTGTACCAAACTTATCTAATGGAAGAGTTTTAAGGATTTTTGTGTTTACCTCATAGTTGGTGAGAGTCCTTTTAAATTTCTTCATGTTAGTGACAATGGATAAAAGTCTATTCATCATTTCAGTGATGCTTTCATGGTCCTTCATCATGAAGAGCACCCATTCAGTCACGTACATCTCCAAACAGCTTGATTTAACCAGTTTTGTGCCCTCATGATAGTTTTCAAAAGTCTTCCAAATGGCATGAGCTATTTGGCAATATTGCACTCTTCCAATCTCTTCCTTAAAGAGAGAGCTTAGAAGAATGGCAATTGCTCTCTTGTTTTTTCCATTTGACCTCCCGTGAGCTTCAGCCCAATCTTTCCTTGGAATGAGTTATTCAATTCCATCCACTACTTCAGAGGGTGGTTTCCATTCTTTGACAATTACATCTTAAAGGTCCACTACATCTATGTGAAGATAGATCACCATCTTATACTTCCAATGAGTATAGTCAGATCCATTAAAGTAGGGCTTGAGGTGTGAGTGGATTCCCTCTTATGCCATGAACTTTGCTCACCCAATTAAGGCTTGTATGTGAGATTTGGCTCTGATACCACTTGTTGGCCCTAGGCACCAAGAAGGGGGGTTGAATTGGTGTTAAGAGAAATTTTTAAAAAAGGATTAAAAAGAGTAGAAAGGATGACACATGATTTATAGTGGGTCGAGTATAATCGACCCTATGCCCACTCCCCAATTCTCTGCAATTGGGTGTTTCACTAACTTGAAATGGTATTTCCAAGCTCACACCTAAGTTTTACATTTTGTGTTTTCAAGGCTCACACAACAACCTTTCTTACAAGTGTTTTCTAAGGCTAACACTAAAACCATGCTTAAATGTTTCACAGGCTCACACTAAAACCTTTCTTTAGTGTTTTTACATGCTCACACTAAAACCTATTACAATTGGTGTTTATGCTCACACTAAATAATCATTTAAAAAATAGAAAGAATGAGTAGCAAAAGTGCAAGAGTTTTCTTATAAATTAATGAATTCTCTTGCATTTTCATCTAGTTGGTAGAGTATTTATAGTCCATACCCACCAAAAAGACTCTAAACTAAAAAGCTCATTAAATCTCTAAATCATGCTAGGCAGATTCTGCATTAATTACATGACAAGCGAGAGTCATGGTCACTACTGAGGATTCGCAGTCGCGACTTTTCAATTTCCATACGGGAGCAAAAAATTGCATCAAAAAACCCTATTTGTCTAATTGTTAGTCTAAGTGTCATCTCCTCATTAGTGCATCAGGAAAATATAGTTGTTGCTTTCTAACTGCCCACAAAAGTCACGGTCGTGATTATTCTTTGTATAGGGTGTGACTCAGGATGCGAATCCTTCTATTTGAAAGACAATCTTCATATTCATGAATCACAGTCGCTACCCAAGATGTTACCCTTGCGAATTTTGTTCTTCAACGGATTCCTGGGACACTTGGCACGTTGTGATTATAGACTTGGTTCCCTCCTTAGACACTACAAATTTTGTGGTCGTGAATGAGATGTGACACTAACCTCGAATTCGTTTGTGACTTTGACACTCCCATCTTTGGATAATTCACGACAGAGATGATGCCTGCAAATTCGTCTAGCCTAGATTCACCTTGTTCTTAAGCTAGGTCGCAGTGACAAAATATAAGTAGCTGACCGCAAATTTGGATGAACTTTCCCTTCTTGAAGATTATGAACTCCAACCAACTTCCACTTGAAAACCTAACTTAATTCAGTAAAACAACAACTCAATTAAAACATTAGGATTCATCAATCTCCTTTGTCAAGATCAAAAGAGGTCCAAGACTTAGGATTAACCATCCTAATCCAACAAAGAAAAAAAAAAGGAAGATGCTATAGAGGTAAGTACCCCAACTCTAAAAGTTTGTGATACTCATTTTTCATCTCTTATTAAACTTTTTGACTATGAGAAATACCTTGAGGTAACCCTACCTTCCATTTTTAAATGCCCTCAACTTGGGCTTAAAACTTTACCCCTTTCCTTAGTTATGCCTTCTTAGGGAGAGATAGTACGCTACCATTCATCATCTTCAATAAGCTCACATAAACCCAAAAGGAAAAATTATTAAGGCTATTGAAAAATAGGATTAGAGCTTTGGGGTAGACCATAACGAACATTAAGGGGATTAGTCCTACACTTTTTATGTATAAAATTTTAATCAAGGAAAATCACAAACCTATTATAGAACACCAAAGGTGGCTTAACCTTAACATAAAGGAGGTGGTTAAAAAGGAAGTAGTGAAATTGTTAGATGCAGAGATCATCTACCCCATTTCCGATAGCCCATAGGTTAGTTCAATTATAGTAGTTCTTAAGAAAGAAGGGATGATGGTTGTGACCAATGATAATAAGAAGCTTATCCCTACTAGGACAATGATGGGGTAGAGAGTGTGTATCAATTATAAGAAGCTAAATATTGCAAATCACAAGGATCACTTTCCCTTACCATTTATTGATCAAATGTTAGAAAAACTTACAGGTCATATGTACTATTGCTTCTTAGATGGGTACTCGAGCTATTACCAAATTCAAATAGCACCAAAAGATTAAGAAAATATGAAATTCATGTACCCATATGGTACTTTTGTTTATAGGCATATGACTTTTGGACTATGTAATGCACTAACCACTTTTCAAAGATGCATGACAACCATAATTTTTGAAATGGTATAAAGAATGGTAGAAATATTTATGGATGACTTTTTTGTTTTTGGTGATACATTTGATACTTGTTTGGCTAACCTTGACAGGGTTTTAACAAGATGTGGAAAAACCAATCTTATGCTTAATTGAGAAAAGTGCCATTTCATGGTGCAAGATGGTATCATGCTTGGGCACAAAATTTCATCCAAAGGCATTGAAGTGGATCGGGCAAAAATCAAGGTCATATAAAAATTGCCACCCCCAACATCCATGAAGGGATAAGGAGCTTTCAAGGCCATGCAGGGTTCTATTAGTGTTTCATCATAGATTTTTAAAAAATTTCTAAACCCCTTTGTGATCTTTTAGCTAAGGTTGTTCCTTTTACCTTTATTGATGATTGTTTAAATGCTTTTCATAGGTTGAAAAAGGAACTCAGTTTCACGCTGATCATGACAAATTCATATTGATCCTTGCCATTTGAGTTAATGTGCAATGTAAGTGACTATATAGTTGGAGTCATCTTAAGGAAATGGAAAGATAAAAAGCTTCATGTTGGACTCTCCATGATGCCCAAGTCAATTATTCCATTACAGAAAAAGAACTATTGGCCATTGTGTTTGCCTTGGATAAATTTCGTTCTTATTTGCTTAGCTCTAAAGTCATTATTATACTGACCATGCAGTGATTTACTACTTACTAGCTAAGAAGGATGCAAAGCCAAGACTTATAAGATGGATTATTTTGCTCTTAGAGTTTGACATAGAGATAAAAGAAAATAAGGGTATGGAGAATTTAGTTATCGATCATCTTTCTCACCTAGAGCTTTTCTAATAGTAAGAGATAAGTGTCCCCATCAATGATACCTTCCTAGATGAGCAACTTTTCCTCCTAAAAGAGCTCCAACCTCCACTGTATGCTAACTTTATAAACTATTTGGTTAATGGCATTATTCCTTACAATTTTAATTCCTACAAAAGAAAAAGTTTTTGCACGGTATAAAATTTTATTAGTGACACAAAACTTGTTTGTTTAAAGAATGTGTTAATGTAATTATAAGAAGGTGTGTATCGAAGGAGGAGATGGGAGATATTATACTCTATTGCCATACTCGAGAATGTAGAGGAAATTTTGGTCCATCCAAAGTAGCAACTAAGTGGATTTTTTTAGCCCTCACCATTTACTGATTCTTTTGCTTTTGTCAAGTCTTGTGATAGGTGCCGAAGAACAAACAATATCGCTAAAGGGACAAAATATCCTTGAACTCCATGATTGAAGTGGAGCTCTTTGACGTTTGTAGAATCAACTTCATAGGCCCTTTCCCAAAGTCCCTTAGGAACTAGTACATTTTGGTAGCGGTCGATTATGTCTCCAAGTGAGTTGAAGCCATAGCCACCCTGACTAATAATGCAAGTGGTGCTCTAGTTCTTAAAGAAACATATCTTTACAATTTTTAAAGCCCTGCACATAATTGTAAGTGATGAGGGATCACATTTTTGTAATTGACAGTTTAAGTCCTTGCTTAAGAAGTATAAAGTGACGCATAAGATTGCAATTCCTTACCATCCTCTTACGAATGGCTATGTAAAGGTGACTAATAGTGTTATCAAGCTTATTCTTGAAAAATGGTCAACTTTTCAAAGAAGGATTGGTTATTGCAGCTTCTAGATGAATTTTAGGCATATAAAACTACCTATAATACACCTATCCATACTACTACTCATCATTTGATGTTTAGGAAAGCTTGTCTCCTAGCAGTAGAATGGCGCACTGAGCATTTTGGGCAATAAGATTTCTAAACTTTGATTTGCATCTTACTAGTGAAAAGAGGAAACTTCAACTCAATGAACTTGAAGCCCTTCATCTTCATGCCTATGAGAATAATAACATCTCTAAAGACAAAACTAAAAGGTGGTATGATCGCCATATTATTCCAAAAGATTTCAGAGAGTGCTAAAAAGATCTCTTATTCAATTCAAGAATATGTTTCTTTCTAGGAAAACTTAGTTTCAATGGTTGGTTGCCATTCACCATAGCAAAGATTTATCCTTATGGTGCCCAGCTCTAGGGGTCAAACTTGTATTGTTAATGGACAATGATTGAAGTAGTACTATGAAGGAGATGATATGCTAAAGGAGAAGGCCTTTCTTCTTTCAAATGCCTCCATATGATTGCCCAACTTAAGGGTCAAGCTAGAGACCTTAAACTAGCATGTCGTAGGGCAACCCCTCAATTTATATCTTTCTTTTATTTAAGTGTTCCATTTCTTGTCTTGATGATTAAAGAATCTCTTTTGTGTTGTAGGATAAACTATAAGGAACTTAATATTCAAAGCATCAAGTTTGAGGGAGTTATCTTTAACACTTCTCATTACTTTTTATATTGATTCTCATATTAGTTAGTTGTGTTCTTGGTGTTTATTTTAATTTGGCATGATTCTTTATGTTTTTGTGGTGATTTTCTTTTTGTGAAAAAGGTTTAAGATAAGTATATAGTCATAAGGGGTAAGATTTTTGACCATTAGATTGATCAATTTTGCAGAACTAATGTTGAGGTAAAGTGCATGGCCATGCGCCAAAGATTCACCATGGAGCAGTAGCTAGGCATTGCGCAAGGCCATATGCGAAAAGGGAATATAAGGTTAAAGATAGTCATAAAACATGCCTAAATGGCACACCTGTGTGCTCTAATATACACACTTATTTTCTCAAGGAACACCGTCATGCATCATCCAAATCCAAATTTTAAAACCCACGCCATCCTTCTTTTCCATATTTTCTCTTTACCTAACCCTGACAAAGTTGTGTGGCTCCTTCTTCCCTTCTAAATATTGATTCCCTAGCCTTTAAACCCCATCAAATCCCTTATTTTTTTCCCTCAAATTTGGCCCTCATAATGTCCAAATGTCGTAAAACCACTATAAAGAGGAAAATTAGGCCTTCAAATGCAACTTCACTTTTGGGTACTCCTCCAATCTTTAGTTGTGATAAGCATGGAAAATGGTATGATATTCTTTCTAAATGCTCTATCTTCCCCACTAAGGTCATTTATTTGATAGCCTTAAAGGATGCGCATTTGCTAGATACCATCTAAGAATATCTTAGGGTCCTATAATGGGAAAACTTTGCCCAACTCCATACCAATTCTTATAAAGAGCTCACCTATGAGTTTTTTGCTAGTCAGGTTTCATTGAATGCAACCCTTTGGCAGAATCAACTTTCAACTCCTCCATAACCCTTTCACCTTTCTTTTAAGGGAGGCTGCCAAAGCCTTCCATCTTAAGAATGAGGGTCTTGATGATTTCCCTAAAGATTTTAACAACCAATAAACATGTACCTTTTTGGATATGACCTCTAGGTATTAGGCTAGAACGAGTAAGATATCATAGTTAAAAGACCCTTTTATGTGATATATTCTTTGCTTGTTATTCTATTTTATCACCAGTTAGGGTAGGAACAATAGTGCAGTGAACCAAACCGAACTCCTTTACCTTTGGTGCTTGAAATTTAACCACCAAATCAACACCACTTTGTGGATTGTAAACCATATGAATGTCGTGTCCAAGAGGGATTCGGGGGATATTTTTAAGGGAGGTTTCATAACCATCATTGCATTATTTCTTACGCTTATATGACCCATAAAAAACCTAACTTTACCAAAGCCCCGAGCTCCTATTACTTGTCTTACGATAATATGTTTTACATGGGACTTGTGAAGAGGGATAAGGGTAGACATGTGTTGATCTAGAATGAGTAAGAAGTGAGGGTTGATGATGATATGAATGAGGGTGATGCACCAAGGGATGTGACTAGAGGAGCATCTTTTTCTTATGATCCTTCACCACTATCCATAAACAGCTTGGAAAAGGTCTTAATTTGAATGTAATCTCAGTTAAAGTCTATGGATCACCACCAATCTATCTTTGAGGAAGAGGTGCATGGATGAGTTGCAGCCATAGATACCTAAATGGTTGATATGGATGGGTATGTACAAGCCTACTTTGAGCATATTAGGTTTCCTCCATTTCCTTAGGTTTCCTCCCTTTCCTTCACTAATGGATTGATCATCCCATATTGCCTTTGTTTTTGTTTTCTTTTTCCTTTATGACTTGTTATTTCTGTTATTATTTTCTTAACTTTGTGGATGTTGGTTTTGAACCTTGAACTCATCTTACATTGGTTATCACTTGTGGAGAATATTGCGCTCCCAATTTTGTACTTCCTATGATATGTGTTATTTCCTGTGATATTTTAATGATTGTCATATTGCACTTATGGTCTCGTGGATGCCTCTTTTGTAGTTGCTTATGCTTTGCTTGAGAATTACAAGATGCCATAACCATTCTCCTGAACTTCACAAGGGAAGTCCATTTCCTTTGCTCTTTAATTTTTATTTTTCAATCATTTAGGACAAGGATGTTTATGTTTTGGGAAGGCGGGGTTTACTTTTGAGTTCTTCACTCTAGATTACATTTAAGTCTAAGCTTGATAAAAGTTTGCTTTGTGTCTTCAAATAATTCCTCTTGAGCTTTATGTTAAGTTAGCATATTTTTTTGTGGTTAGTTTTGGTTCTTAGTTTTAAGATTAAAATTCGATGAAGAAAATTTATTATCTTTATTTGGAATTTCTTAAGTAAATTTTCCTTATGAAAATGACTTAAGCTTAGCAATCATGTTTTTATTCAAAATTTGTTAAACACATTAGAACTCTTTATGCACCCTTAGCAAATAAGGGATTTCTCTATAAGATGTTTCTTTTATACCTCTTAAAGTAAGAGGAAACCTCTACATATGCTAGAACTTACTAAAATAACTTTTGAGGAGAAATTTTAGAACTTGGAAATCTTAGGGAAGTGATTAAGGCATGCTTTGGTTAACCCATCATTACCTATCCACACCTTTATCACATTATCTCTTGTTACCCTTTTGAGCTATGATAAATACTTCTTATATAGTATTTAAAAGCCTTTCTTTTTGGTACCCTTACCCTTCATTATACTTATAAACATAATATTCTAGGCCTTTGGATGTGAAGTCTAATGATGAAAACCACTGAACACATCCCCAAAATGCAGGGGGAATCACCAAAAGAAGAGATGAAAATACTACCCTGATAGGGAAGCTCCTATAGAACTAAAGGATGAGAAAAAGATAGACGAGCATGTTATGAAGGAGAAAGAGGTTGATAATCCTTTTGTGAAATAGTTGAAGAAGATGACAGCCTAAATCAGTGTGGTAGTTGCTCAATACCTCTCAAGAACATTAGAGGGCAATGGTTGAGGCTTTTTACAACCTAATCATCTCTAGTGAAGCCACTCTAAAGGATGTCATTGCATTGGTGAATCATAAGTGTAAGATCACTTTCTCAGATGAGGATTTGCCACGAAAAGGAAAGGTTCATAATATGGCCTTATTCATTCGAGCTAAGGTGAAATGTAGGCGGACACCATGTGTGATAGTAGATGATGGTCCATAGATTAACATTTATCCTTCAAAGTTATTGCATAAGCTTGGATTGCCTAAGAAAGATTTGGAGGCTTTTAATAGTGTCACTCTAGCCTATGATGATAGTAGGAGGCTACCTTTAGATGTGTTCAAGTGGAGACAATGGTGGAATTTGCAGTCTTAGACATCCCAATCACCTTCTCACTTTTGTTAGGAAGACCATGTTATCACCCGTTAGGTGGTGTGCCTTCCATTATTCATTAGAAAGTTAAGATTCCTTATAAAAGAGAGATTGTAACCATTTGTGCAAAGATTGGGAAATTTATGTCAGCTTTAAATGTGGTTGTTCCACATCTCTGAAGTTTTCAAGTCACTGCAATAACTGACAAATGGTTTGATCTTAAGATGATGAGAATTATAAAAAATATGCAATTTCTACTTAGACAGGGGTTAGGAAAGAATTATACTATCAGGTCAAAGTTTTTAAAGAATCCCACTCAACCTACAAGGAAAGGACTAGGTTATCATGGTAAAAGGTCAAAACTAAAAGCAAATGACTTGCATAGACCACTATCAGATTTCTTTGTGAAACAATGAGAAGTCAAGCAAATGACCACTGAAAATGAGAAGTGATTAGGTACTGATATGGATGAACTCAAGGAAGCCTTTTTCCAGATGGATGTTGGTGAGTTAGGATATCATAACTATCAGGACTCATCATAAGAGGAGGATGAGAAGAAAAATAGAAAGAAGAAAGGCAAACAGATTGCAAAGATAGAGGAGGATCCAAAATCAAGTCAGTTTAGGGTTTTGTATGTTAGACTGAGTAGCAATGATGCAACACAATAGGGGGTGAATTGGATTCTAATCAAAAATAAAAAAACACAACCACAGGAAATAGAAATGAGAACTACAAACACATAAATCAACATAAGGATTTATAGTGGTTCCATAACTTGTCTACTCCGCTCCCTAAGCTTTCACTTAGGCCTACCTATTCTTTTTTAGGCTCAAGAACAAAACTTTCCCTTTTCTAGGCTAAGGAAGAACCTTCCCTTTTACAGGCTTATGAATAACCTTTCCTTTTACAGACTCAGGAAGAACATAACCCTTAGTATTTTTCTAGATATAATACTAACCTTTACAACCACTAGCAAGGAAATATCCAAGCAGTGTCTATGACTCTCAAATCAGGCAATTATTACAGAATTAGTGCTCAAGAAAAACCTATTCTAAAAAGAGTAACAAAAACAAACCTTACCTTACCCAATTACAAGCAACGCCCAAAAAGGTTTGCAAAAATTGTTACAAGGAGTTGCAAAGATGTTCACAATAATTTCTAGCCTTTTCTTTAACCTCTCTAAACTCTAAAAATGTTCCTTATATAGCTAATCTCTAAAACTAGACATTGGAACAGTTGATGTTTTGTATGACAGCTTTTCGACAAAACTAGCCATTAGAGATGCAACACCCATTGTTCTTCATGAACACCATTTAAACTTATAACAGTAACTTTCAATGCCTGTTGAATGTCTTTTAATGCCCGTTGGCTTTGACTACAACACTTGATGTAGAGAGAACAATGCTCATTGTTCATTTATATAAAGTTTAAACTTTGTGCTATATTTTTCAACTTTGTATAGTTACTTTCTACGCCCGTTGGAAACTCCTTTAATGCCTGTTGAGAAGGGCCAAATGCTCGTTTTGGGTTCTGAAAGCTTTAGCTTAGACTTGGACACTTTTCTTTCACTTATTGCGAGTTTGCAATCTTGTTGCTTACTCAAATCAACACTCGTTATAAAACTTCAATGTCCGTGGTGAAATCCAAGATAACTTAACCTAGATCACTTCTCTAATGTCTATTGCAAAGGGATAATGTTATTACAAAATCCAAAAGACTTTGCTAAAAGAACAACATCCAATCAATGTATATTGCTCATCATTCAATGCTTGTTGAATATCCAACGACCGTTGGGAGATGTTCAATGCTCGTTGAACTTGCACAACACCTACTAAACTTGTTATGGCCCTTTAACGTTAATCGAGTCTTAGGTCATATGTTCTCTAAACATTCTCCCCCAAGCATTCAGAATAATCTCCCCTTTTACCGTTCGTCGAGTCTTTTCAAAATATCAAACAAACACTAAAGTACAAAATATTAGAACTTCTTTTGGTTTTGTTATAGTTTTATTATCATTCAAAACCATATTTTTGTTATCATTCAAAGCACATTAGTCAAAGTAAAGGAGTGAGTCCAACACCTTGGATTTCATGTTCTCCAAACATTTTTTCCTTAGTATTCACAACAATCTCCCCATTTTTGAATGATGACAAAACTAAGATGCATTGATATAAAAAATACAAAACTCAAACACATAAATGATACCAAATGTTGAAACACAAAATTAAAAATAAGATATCAACCAAAAAACATGTTAATCAAAATATCCATATAAGGTTGACACTAATTCAACACAATGTTTGATACCAATTATTGCAGTATCCACATAAGGCTTATACCAAGCATGTTACTTAACTGCTTCTTCTATTTTGAATTGGTCCATTTTTAAGAAAGCTTCCATAATATGAAGACTTAAAAGTTGCCATAATCATATACCTCTTGCACTTAAGCTTCAAAAGTGGTTAGGCTCTAACACTAAATTTCAAACTGAGTGGTGAAGAGGCAACCCAAGAAGGCGTGGATTGGGTTATAATAAAAAAACAACACAACCAATGGCAACAAAAATGGGAACTACAAGCATATAAATTAACACAAGGATTTATAATGGTTCAACAACTTGCCTAGTCTACTCCCCAAGCTTTCACTTAGGCATATCTATTCTTTCTCAAGCTCAAGAACAAAACCTTCCCTTTTATAGGCTAAAGAATAACCTTTCATTTTATAGGCTAAAGAATAACCTTTCATTTTATAGGCTTAGGAAAAACCTACTCCTTGGTATTTTTCTAGGCATAGTTCTAACCTTTACAACCATTCGCAAGAAAGATCTAAATAGTGTCTATGCCTTTTAAATCAGGAGCTAATATACAATTAGTGCTCAAGAAAAACATACTCTCAAAAAGAGTAACAAAAATAAACCTTACTCTACCCAAAATACAAGCAATGCCCAAAAAGGTTTGCACAAATAGTTACAAGGAGTTACAAAGATGTTCACAATGATTTCTGGTCTTTTCTCTAACCTTTATAAACTCCAAAAATGCTCCTTATATAGCCAAGCTCCAAAATTAATTGTTCGAATAGTTGATGTTGTGTTGACAGCTTTTCTGCAAAACTAGCCATTAGAAATGATAACACTCATTATTTTTCACCAACACCCATTGAACTTGTAATGATAACTTCCAATGCCTATTGAATGTCTTTCAATTCCTATTGGCTTTTTCTAAAATGCATTTTAGAGACAAAATAATGTACATTGTTCATTTCCAGAAAGCTTGAACTTCGTGCTCTAATTTTCAAACTTTGCACAGTTGTTTTCCATACCCATTGAGCAATTCGCAATGCCCATTGGAAACTCCTTCAATGTTTGTTTGGGTTCTAGAAGCTTTAGCTCAGGCTTAGATACTCTTCCCTCACCTATTACAAATCTGCAATGCGTGTTGCAAACTCAAATCAACGCTTCTTGTGAAACTTTAATGCCTGTGGCGAAACCTAAAACAACTGAACCTGAAGCACTTCTCTAATGCCTGTTGTAAAGGGACAATGCTCATTGCGATGTCTAAAAGATTTTGGCAAAAGAGTAGCATCCAATCAACATCATTGCTCATCCCCCAATGCCTGTTGGTCCAATGCTCATTGAACTTGCACAATGTCCATTAAACTTGTTCTTGCCCTTTAACGTTAATTGGGTATTGGGTTCACATTTTCTCCAAACATTCTCCCCTAGCATTCAGAATAATCTCCTCTTTTACTGTTCATCAAGTTTGTTCAAAACATTAAATAAACATTAAAATACACAATATTATAACTTCTCCTTATTTCATTATAGTTTTGTTATCATTCAAAACACATCATTCAATGTATAAACGTGATTCCAATACCTTGGGTTACATGTTCTCCAAACATTCTTCCCTTAACATTCATAATAATCTCCCCCTTTTTGAATGTGACAAAACCAAGATGCTTTGATACCAAAAATAAAAAACTCAAACACACAAATGATACCAAATGTTGAAACACAAAACTACAAAAAAGATATCAACAAAAATACATGTTAATCAAAATATCCATACAAGGCTTGATACCAATTCAACACAAGGTTTGATACCAATTATTGGAATATCCACATAAGGCTTGATACTAAGTATGTGACTTAACAAGCCATAAAAGATACCAAATGTTGGATGTCAGAAGATACCAAATGTTAGGCTATGCACATAAGTGAAACCAAACAAAATAATCAAATCAAAGCATCCAAAACTTCTCTCCTTTTTTGTCGTCATGGCAAAAATATATACTAAAAATTTTCACTTCTAAAAAAATGTTTTCCCCCTTTCAAACATACAAATATTCTCTTCCTAAAATGTAGACCATTTACCTTAAAGACAAAGTAAACAATATGGTTCCAAAAATATAGAACAAACATTAAAGGAAAACTTCCCCTATCTTTATGCTTCCTTTTAAACATCACTCAAGATATTCAAACACAAATTCAGTTGACATATCATGAGGTTACATGTTCTCTAAATAAATTAGGGAAAGTAAGAGAGGAAGGATAGTTGCCAGAGATTCCTAAACTAAAACATCAAACTAATACCAAATTTGGTTCATAAAGCAAACTCCCCCTTATACACAAGCATGTTGACTAAAAACAAAAGGACAAACAGAGATACATTATAGTTAATGATACCAATTGATATCAATTGTTTTGTTTTTCAAAAAATACAAGTCTTTTTCAAAAACTTTAGATCCTCTTCAAATTCTACAGCTCCAATCGTCATTTGATTCTCCATTTTGAACAAAGGGTGAAGAGCCTCCAAACCAATAAAATTAAACTTCCTTTGATACCCATTTTCTTTTGGGTCCTTAGGGATTAGCAATATAAATTTGGTTATCTCTCAACCTTGCACAGTAAAAGTATACTTTATGGCTGAAATTTCCATAATAAAAGCATTGTCAAACAATTGTTTTCTTAAGCTCTTGTGTAAAGCATGAGTGAGGTGGCATCCTAAAAGATTGGTGCCTAAAATGTGAAGGAACTCTTGCATTTTTGACATGCTTATTCCATAAATAAAGGCATGATTTGCCTTTAGCCTGTGAGAGTATGAGTGAGAGCATCTATGATCATGCATATGAGTTTTTTGTATATGCACCCTAGAGTGAGTGTGATCATGAGTAACTTTTCTTCTAGGTGTAAAGTGTAGCACATTTTTGCCTCTTTGGCTTGTAAGATGCATACATAAAAGCATGATTAGCCCTTTTTTTTAGGCTTTTTAGTGTGTGCATGTGCTAATGTTGTTCGCTTAGGCTTTGCATTGACATTAGCCTTTTATGTTTTATGAAGAGCTTAGTGATTCAACACCTTAGACACTAGGCATTCTAAAAGGTGAAGCCCTAAGAAATACACTCTTAGAGGTGGAGGAAGAGGAATAATTATATCTAATGTCATATTTCACACCATCTCTTTGAGAGCCCAAAAGTAAATCCTATTTTTCTTTTCCTTTACCAAAATTTGAAAGAGAGTTTTTCAAATACAAAACCTCCTATTTCAAGCTGTCATTTTGTTTGGAAAGAGTTTCATAAAATTTCTTTTTAGATTTTAAATCTTCATTTTCCCTTTCCTAAGCATCAATCTTCATTTTTAAAAATTATCTTTCATTTGACTATAAGAAAAGTGCTTTTGAAAGTAATTCCTCTTTTTCTTTTCTCAAACATTCAACTCTTTAAGAAGCTCATCTTTAATTTTAGAAGTGGAGGAAATTCATTTTTCAAAGATCCATTTTCCTTTCTAAAAATCTTATTTTATAAAAAGATTTATCCAAATCATTATTTGTTGATTTTAGGTCCTCAATAAGATTTTTCTACTATGGAATCCCATTGATATCTTCATCAAATTCACATACCTCATTTAAAGAGCCTATATTCCATTTAGCCTCCATGGTCATTAGACATCCAACTTTTGCTTTCTTTTTGGCCTTCCTCCTTTTTATACTTTTGTTGCAAGAGAATTCATCATCACTTATGGATGTGGAATTCATTAAGCTTCTTATCCTTTTTTACTCTTGATGGTTGTCTTATGGATCCATTTACAAACTGTTTCCTCTAGTTTGAATTGGTCTATTTTTTAGAAAGCTTCAATAGCAAGAAGACTTAAAGGTTGTCATGATTGTGTACCTCTTGCACTTAAGTTTCAAATCGAATTTTAGACTGAGTGGCGATGAGGCAACCCAAGAGGGGTGAATTAGGTTATAATAAAAAATAAAAAACACAACCACATGCAATAAAAAATGGAAACTCTAAACACATAAGTCAACATAAGGATTTATAGTGGTTCGACAACTTGTCTACTCCACTCCTCAAGCTTTCACTTTGGCCTATTTATTCTTTTTTAGGCTCAAGAACAAAATCTTCCCTTTTTTAGGCTAAGGAAAAACCTTCCTTTTTACAAGCTTAGGAAGAACCTACCCCTTGGTATTTTTTTTAGGCATAATACTAACCTTTATAACTATTAGCAAGGAAAGATCCAAGTAGTGTCTATGCCTCTCAAATCAGGTAGCTGATACACAATTAGTGCACAAGGAAAACCTACTCTAAAAAAGAGTAACAAAAACAAACCTTACTTTACCCAAAATACAAGCAACACCTTAAAAGGTTTGCACAAATAGTTATAAGGAGTTAAAAAAAAATTTCACAATATTTTCTAGCCTTTTTTCTAACTTCTCCAAACTTCAAAAATGCTCCTTATATGACCAAGCTCCAAAACTACCCATTGGAACAGTTGATAATGTGTCTGACAGCTTTTTTACAAAACTAGACATTAGATATGACAACACCCATTGTTCTTCATCAACACTCATTGAACTTGTAACGGTAACTTTTAATACCTTTTGAATGTCTTTCAACACCTATGGGCTTTGACTACAATGCCTATTAGAGAGAGAATAATGCTTACTGTTCATTTCAAGAAAGCTTAAACTTTGTGCTATATTTTGCAAACTTTGCAAAGTTGTTTTCCACACCCATTGCATAATTCACAATGCCTAGTGTCTAAGGTGTTTTCAAACTTCTTCAATGCTTATTGAGATGGGCCAACTTTCATTTTGGATTCTAAAAGCTTTAGTTCAAGCTTGGACACTTTTCTCTCACCTATTGCCAATCTACAACATCTATTGCTAGCTCAAATCAATACCCATTATGAGACTTCAATGCCTATGGTGAAATCTAGCATAGCTCAACCTAGAGCATTTCTCCAATGCCTATTACAAAAGGATAATGCTCGTTACGAGGTCCAAAAGACTTTGGCAAAAAAGTAGCATCCAATCAATGTCCATTGCTCATCCTTCAATATATGTTGAATGGTCTAATGCCCATTGGTAGATGGTCAACACCCGTTGAACTTGCACAACACCCATTGAACTTGTTCTGGCCCTTTAACGTTAATCGGGTCTTGGGTTCACATGTTCTCTAAGTATTCTCGCCCTATCTTTCAGAACAATCTCCCTTTTTACCATTCGTCAAGTATATTCAAAACATCAAACAAACACTAAAGTATTAAACATTAAAACTTCTCTTAGTTTTTGTATAGTTTTGTTATCATTCAAAACCATAGTTTTTTTTTATTCTTAAAAACATATAATTCAAAGTAGATGAGTGAGTCTAATGCCTTGGGTTATATGTGCTATAAATATTCTTCCCTTAGCATTCATAACACTATATGTTCTTCAGTCTATATGGCTATGGAATGACAAGAAGAGGATCACTGATAAACAAAATGAACAATATATGCTAGATTAATAGTTTTAGGCCATTGGGGAAGATCATGCAAACAAGGGATCTGAGTCGATAAAATAAAATGCACACTTTATGGATTTAGAATGGGAGTATATTGAGCCATGCAAATTCACTGAAGCTATTTAAAAAGGGATTAAATTAGAGGATATCGAAAGCATTATTTTGAACTCCATTGAGGAGGTAAGTGGTGAGGAGACATAGGGCTAGGTGGTCGAGATTGAGCCCACCATGGCATATGGTACGACACTTTGTGTAAATTTTTTAAAAAAATTGAACTAGGGGATGATCAAATGAAATAGAGTTTTGAGGTAGTTATTAAGGCTATTGTTAATACAGAGGATAGGAAAGAGGCAGATTTTATATGGAATGACGATCTTGGGGTTCTAACTAATAAAGTTAAAGGGTGAAGTAGAAGAAAAGGCTCGGCAGATGAAATTACTATTAATCAGCTAGATGAAGCTAACTCTCTTGTTACTCCTAATATTTTTATTTCTAGCGTCTTTGATGATGATGATGCATTCCTTTCTAAGTTTAAGGCAATGAACGATGAGTTTGCTTGCTTGTGTGATGTGTTTCCTGATGGTTGTGTGCATTGCATACATCATTTCATGTGTATATTTAACATTAATTTTATGCATAACACTACATTTAATCTAAGCACGCAATAAAACCTAAGAATCTTCCTCATTGGGAGTGATGTCATACTAGAAAAGCGGAGAAAGTTTAAGCAACTTCTCAAGAAATATCAACAAGTTTTTCCTTGGACATATGAAGATGTGCCAAAGGTTGATAGGTTAATTGCATGACACAAAATTCTAACCTATCCGCACATGAAACCTATAAAATAAAAGCTTTGAAGGATAAGACATAAGCGAGCTTAATTGGTTAAGAAAGAAGTAGCAAACTAATTGAATGTCGAATTCTTAAGGATAGTAGATTACCCTAAACTGTTAGCCAACATAGTACCGATACTGAAAAATGATGGGAGAGTGAGAATGTGTGTTAATTATAGGGACCTAAATAAAGCATACCAAAAAAATGACTTTCTTTTACCACATATAAACTTACTGGTTGGGAATGTCGCAACTTGTGTTATGTATTCATTTATGGATGGGTTCTCTAGGTACAACTAGATTCTTATGGCTATCATGAATGAGTAAAATAGCTTTTGTCATATAATGAGGGACATATTGCTATAAGGTGATGTCATTTAGGTTGAAGAACACGTGAACAAACTACCAGCGAATGACAACTACCTTGTTACATGACTTAATACATAAAGAGGTGGAGGTGTACATAAATGACATGATGATGAAGTCGAAAATAAGGGAAGGGCTCTTTGAAGCTTTGGACAAGTGTTTGTAGAGAGTCGATGATACAACTTAAGGTTAACTGTGAAAAAGTGTGTGTTTAGGGCTATGTTTGGTAAGTAATTAAGACATGTGGTTAATAAAAGAGGTATTAAAGTGGATATGGATAAGGTAAAAGTTATTCAAGAAATGCCTACATCTAAGATAGAGAAGGAGGACTAAGGTTTCTTTAGTCGTTTACAGTATATTAGCCAATTCATAGCAAGGGTAACTCCCATTTGTGAGTCAACCTTCAGGTTTCTAGAGAAGGATCAATCGATAAAGTAGAATGCACAGTGCCCAAAAGCTTTCAAAAAACTGAAAAGTACTTAACTAACTTGCTAGTATTGAAACCACTAAGACTTGAAAAACCATTGACCTTTTATTTACAGATAAAAGATAACTATGTTGGTGCAATGTTAGCTTAAAAAAATGAAATAAAAAATGAACCTGCAATGCATTACCTCAGCAAGAAGTTGTTATTTTATGAAGTGAAGTATAATCAAGTGAAGACTTATTTGGCTTTGATGTAGGCGATAAAGAAGTTGAGACACTATTTTCAATCATATTTCATGGAAATGGTTTCAAAACTTGATCCAGTTAAGTACTTTCATAAGGCCCCTTCTTTGGTAGAAAAGTTGGCAAAGTGGTTAATCCTATTGATCAAATTTGACATTAAGTATGTATCCACGAATGTGATCAAAAGATGGGCAGCCTCATGAATGTTTAGCATAGTAGCCTTTCGAAGAATTAGAACCTGAACTTCCCTAGTTCCCAAACAAAGGTTAGGGGTGATTAAGCTTTAAGGATGGAGACTATACTTCAACAGAGTTGTAAACAATAAAAGAGTGGATGTAGGGGTAATTCTAATTTCACCAGTAAAAGAACTCTTCCTTGTAACTGAGAAGCTAAACTACAAGGTGACCAACAACTTGGTCAAGCATAAAGCCTGTGCACTTGGATTGAAACTCTTTTAATAGATAAGAGTTAGAACAATAGAGGTGTTCAAAGATTCATTACTAGTCATTTCACAGACAATGGATGAATGAGAACCGAAAGAAGAACATTTAGGCCCATATTTAGAGCATGTGAAAGGATTGGTATCTAGTTTTTAGAGGTTTACATTCCATCATCTGTTGAGAGAAGAAAATGTTTGGTTGATGCCTTAGCCACTCGGGTCTCTATTTAGGATGGGCTGGAGATGATGCCCATGAAGTCGTTGATCATACTTCGATCTAGGGCATTGTATTATATAGATAAAAGGGTGATACAAGTATCAGTGGAGAACCGCCTTAGTACTTTGATATATAAAGATATTTGGAGAGCAGTGAATACCCTGAAGAGGCTAAAAAGAACGATAAAGATGTGATTCAAAGGTTGTTTTCATAGTTTATAGTTGATAATAGGGTAATGTACAAGAGAATGCCTGACTATGTTTATTTATGGTGTGTAGTAGAGGAAGAGGCTAGTAGGGTCATGGAGGAGGTGCAAGCAAGAGTTTATAATCTCCATAAGAATAGGAAAATATTGGTGAATAAAATTTTGAGATTGGGATATTATTAGACTACCATGGAACATGACTTTATTCAAAAGGTTTAAACCTATCACAAATGTAAGGCTCATGGTAACCTTAATCACTTACCACTAATTATGCTATAAAATTTGATCTAACCTTGGCCATTTATAGCATGTGGCATTGACATGATCACATAAATTAGAATGGCTTCTACAAAAGAGTATAAGTATATTGCAAAAGCAATGGACTGCTTTTTTTAAGTGGAAAGAGGTTGAAGACTTCAATAACCTAAAGACAAAAGCGATGGCCTGATTCATCAAGAAAAGCCACATTTTTTATTACGGCATGCCACACCATGTTGTTATAGAAAATGGTGTCCATTTTTAGGCAGTGGTAAAGATCATATTGGAAAAATATAGAGTAGCTTACCATGAGTCATCACCATACAGGCCATAGGCTAATGGAGCAATGTAAGTGTCAATTAAGAATGTTAAATATATCTTTGTCAAGATGGTTGGAATGTATAAGGACTAGTATATATGGGATAGAAGTTGTAATACCGATTGACCTACAAGTGAATCTTTATAAGTACTAGTTGAATATAGGTTTTTTGAGTACTCATGAATGAGAAGTAGGTTTCAACAATTGATTTTGCCTGATGAGAAGAGATTGAAGGCCCTATATCACATCTAGTTATAGTACATTAGGATGGCCTACACATTTAACAAGAAGATCAAGCTAAGTATAATTAATAAGAAGATCGAACCAAGTACAATAAAAGTTGGTAATTTGGTGTTGAAGGCAGTTCGACCATATACTCAGGATCCTCTTCAAAGTCCGGACTGAATTGTGAAGGACCATATGTGGTCAAATGGATGTACTTAGGTGGCACGATGAAACTAGTAGATATGGATAGGAATGAATTCACCAAGCTAATAAGCCTTAACAGGTTGAAGAAGTATTTTGTGTGATGTATGAGAAAAGTAAAATAGCCTGTTAAGTCAAAAACCCATAATGGTGGCTTAGGCAAAAGTTAGGTCATGTATATATATAAAAAGAAAAAATAAAAATATATATAAGCTTGATAAGTGAAAAATATGAAAAGACAGCTTAGGCAAAAGTTAAAGCATAAAAATAAATGCAAGTAAAAGTCAAAAGAGTGCAATAGACCACTAGGGAACCATTGATGAGACAGTTGGGTGATAGCAGAGGAGATAAAAACAAATGAGAAAATGATTAGTAAGATAGAGGCATTGAATAAGACAATTGGATGATATAATATGACATTATTAAAGCAGAAGTCATGCATTTAATGAATGTGTAATCTGCAAAATGGAAATGACTTGTGTTAAGCATGTTATCAGATGGAAGTACATTTGTATAATTAAAGTAAATTAATCATACATGTCCTTTAACTATAAGTAAATATAAAATAACATTTTTTGTAAAAGATCATTATATACTATTTGTTAATGTGATGACTATAATTCTTAAGGTCACGTAACCATGCCATGTCGTCTGTATCTTTATTAGGCTTAGGGTTTCAACTGGTGTAGAAGTCATACATATGGCGACTAGTCCATATAGCCTCAACCGTATCTAGGAAGCATTGGGACAAGGGACCCTCTACAAAGGAAGGGAGAAACTATACCTCAAATTGAGGAACATTGAATTGTCGACATACATGATCCTGGTCATAAAATGTGCCTAAAGTCAAGGCAGAGAGAATGATGCAATCCCCTATAAGTTTTTAGGGTAACACGTGACAAATTCCACCGTGGGTACCTTTAACGACTATCAGTGATAGTGATATGGGACTTCCATTTACCCCAAGTAGCAGCTGGCCTTAATAGGCGGCGATTTGAATGATGTTATGTGTAGTAAAGCCTCACATTCATTCTTAGGGTAGTTTATAGGCCTAACCTTTCTTGCAACCATATCTAAAGAAAAGAAAAAAGAGAGAAAAAAAATATGCTTGTTAAGTTGAAAACCCAAAAAAGGTTTTCCAAGCTAAGAAGATCAACCCATTGGATTGAAAGCCTGTAAGGGCGGTATAGGGTCTAAAGGGGTTAGGATTGGAAGGATGCCTAGTTTTAGGTGAGGCTTTATAATATTGCAAAATACATTTATATGACCATACCTCATGAAATAATGGAATTGAAGCTTAGACTTGTGAGCATTTCTTCGATAAGGCCTTCTAACATGAGTAGACAGCCTTCTTATGCCATGGCTATATGCATGTAAGCAATGACATGTGCGAGGAGGAGCAGAAGGTCTGTGTATTTTAGCATGCCTTTTAGTGTATATAGATGCATGTTTAGCTTTTTGAGGCTTAGCCCTTGAACCTTAAGTGCCTTCATTTTGCCCTTAGGCATAGGGGCTTAGTATTAAGAGCACTTTTCCTCATAATCATCTCTATGCAAAATGTTTGAGGTATAGATTATAACATTCCTATCCATTGTCATTGGCATTATCGCATGAACATATTCATTGCATAAATGATATGAAATCCCACATGAACATATGCATTGGATAAATGATCATTTAGTCATGCGATTTGTAGAAGCATAAAAATGACACTTGCACCGTTATATTTGGGACACTTGAACATATATGTAGTGTTTGTATAGTTGCATAGTAAATTGTCTTATGTTATGTGCATGTTATAGCATCATAAATAATGGTGTTATAGAACTTATTTAAGAGTATAAGGAGCATAGGGATTGAGAGATGGATAGAGGTGCTTAAGGAGTGAAGAAGAGGGACTAAAAGAGAAAAGTGAACTTCCAACCAATGGAAATGAAGCACCATGATTTTATATTGTTATAATAAGTTGATAT
>CATIWR010129366.1:0-20063 GCA_949677035.1 Omphalea diandra | reverse complement strand
CAATGGAATGAAATGTTGTTTAATGCGATGATATTGTGGTATACATAGATGAAAGATTGTTATATTCTTAATTTATTTATTTTCATGAGATATTGATAAATTGTGACTGGGGAAATGAGAGTATGTGGTGTTATGAGATTTCAAAGTTACAGGTGTTATTATTAGTTATTATATTGCTGAAATTTTGTTGGATTTATAGTTGATTGGTTGAAAAGCTAATACTTGATGTTGTTGGCAAGTAAAACTATTCAATAGCCTGTGTGGCAATAAAATGTGATAGCCTGTGTGGCGATAATAGTTGACAGCCTTGTGGCGATAACATGTAATAGCTTGTGTGGCAATAATATTTGATAGCCTGTGTGGTAGTAACATTCGATAGCCTGTGTGGCAATGAGATCTATAGCCTGTGTGGCAATAATATTTCTAGCCTATGTGGCAACTAAAATTGAAAGCCTTTGTGGCAGTAATATCTATAGCCTATGTGCCAGAAATTTATGACAACATGTGTGGTAATAACCTTTGATAGCCTATGTGGTATTTAAGAGTAAAGACTATTTATTTTGTACATGGATATGATCAAAAGTTATAAATAATAAAATGTTTGATATGTTAATTGAGATTGAAGTATCGTTATGCATTTACTTACTGAGTATGCAAACTCACTCTTTTGCATGAAATTTTATTTCAGGAAGAGCAGACTAAAGACTGTGTCCAGTTATATTTCAAGGTTGTTGTCTAGCAGTCTAAAAGAGGTTGGACCAGTATGCAGTCTATTAGTATTCCAGCTGGTTTAGTCATGTATACTTTATTATAAATAGTGACTATGTTGTGAACAAGAGACATTGTGTAAAAAATAAATATGATAAATAAATGATAATTGAATTAAGGTCTTTTAACAATACTGGATAGACTTAGAGCATTTAATGACGATTTAATGGGATGTCACAGTAATAGCCTCTAGCAAGTATTGGAATGTATCATCTTCTTAATAACTTTTATAGTAGGTACTAAGTGTTGAGTTTACCTTCTAGCAGCTTTTTGGCAAGTACTGGGAATGTATTCTTATTTCAATAACTCTTCTAGTAGATTGTGAGTATGTATTCCAATCATGTTTTTCTATTTTTTATGTTTCGACTCTTATCTTCTAGTATTTTATAGAATTCATGAGTTTTGCCTTCATGACATGCCTCTTAGCATTCCCTTTGGTGCATCTTTGTTTTTGTTTTAGTATCTCTTTTTAGTTTTCTTTTAATTTTTCATTTTGGTATCTCTCATATTTGCTTTGTGATGCATCGCTCTAAATTGTCTTAGTCTTTCTTAGTTGGGCCCTCACATATATCTCTTGAACCTTTTGGGTTTTCTTAATCAAATTTCATAGTGTGGGTTAAGTCTAAATCAATTAATAAATCCAATCTCACTTATTATGTTCTCTCCAAACTATTCATTAAAACCCACTTTACAAAATACCTACAGGAGGATAGCTATTAGAGTAATATAGTATAGAAGTATGTGTGGATATCATCTAACAAAGATAAGGGTAATAAGTACTAGAATATGATGATTCTATTTTTATCTGAAAATAGAATAATTGAGATGTAATCTAAACTACTAATGTAATGAAAATAAATAAAATTAACAAATCTATGGCAAAAAGACAAAAATAGTTGAGAATGAAAACCTTATGATAAAATACCTTTGACACCTGATCTCACCAATGGAAAATCATGAAATCATTAATCATTTAATGATATGTTAGATTAAGAGTTACAATTATCGATTATCTGTCTAATAAGTAAGGCTCTATCTCGAGTAGTCACTTAATTTATAATCATTTATAGACCATTTCTCCATATCTATCTCTTTATGTGAATTAGAAATATTTTACCTTATTAGTTATAGCAATCCTTTAAGTGATACCAATAAGTTAGGTGCATATCTTTGCTCATCAATTAAGCTAAGGGAAATGATTCTAGTAATTTACAACTTCTTAATCTATAAATGAAATACAAATCTTGTAATTGGTGATCAAACAATCATAAACATTATGCTCAAGAATCTACTTTCAAAAGAAACAAAATCCTAACACAGTCATTGAAATCATAAATCAATCAATCATTATCTATGGCTACCTACATCAAGGTCCTAGATCAAAGATTTAACCTAACATACTAACAAAATAAGACAAATCTAAAAGCAATAACATCATCTTAACAAATGAAATAAGAAATAAGAGAAAGAAAGATGAAATCTCCTAATTGTCTTAATAAATCTTTTTTTATTCTTATTATTCCTTAATCCAATGATCTCTTATACTATTGCACTTGATCTTATTTTGTAACTTGTTTCTCCTTATTTTTTTCTCTTAAAAAATCCTCTTTTCATTTCCCTATAATTCCCTTTAGAAAATCTTAGGTGCTAGCTTTAAATAGTTCTAAAAAAGTGCTAAAATGTAAGCTAAAAAGTAGGTTATGAAGTGCATAGGACGCAACCTAGGATAAAAGTTACAGGTGCAACAATAGAAACTCCTCTCCAAGGTCATAACCTATGACTTTAGTCATGAGCACAATAGTCAACTTTGTTCTTTACTTGTCTAAATATCCTTTTTGGTCCTTGAAGTTGCCATCCTTGCCTGTTTTGGCCCTAATTTGATCTAAACCTGCCAAAACACCTATAAAGCATTCAAATGTGATAAATAACACAAAATTATCCAAAAATAACTTAATTTAAACATAGATCAACACCAAATCAAGTTCAATCTCATAAATATCTATATATAAATTTAGCCTAACAAATCCCTCCACCCTTGAACCGTTACTTATCCTTAAGTAATAAATAGTAAATAGCTAAAATTTCATAACTTTTATAAAACATATATAGCCTCATCATGCTTGTAATAATAATAATCACTTAAGCACCATAAAAAATATACTAAACAAGAACTCATTCAAGTAAACAAACTTAGGTTAGAATACTACATTGAAAAGCAAACTCAAATATTCACGAACAATTAGAAAGAACAAAATCATATTTTAAACATGCATCTCAACAATCCTCTAACTAGACCATCAATAGGCATAATCACGATGTAAAACAAGTTAGATCACTATTCCCTTTACTAATTAACAATGAGAAGAATAACTTTAAGCATATGAGATCAGTAAGATTCATCTTTCCTTTTAATAATTTATTTTCTATTTTCTTTTTTTTCTCTTCTTTTTCTTTTCACTTACTTTTTTGAAGAGTTTATATGCATTT
Organism: Omphalea diandra; assembly: GCA_949677035.1. Taxonomy (NCBI): domain Eukaryota; kingdom Viridiplantae; phylum Streptophyta; class Magnoliopsida; order Malpighiales; family Euphorbiaceae; genus Omphalea; species Omphalea diandra. The sequence continues at coordinate 16,808 of CATIWR010129366.1, read as the reverse complement.
TTATGAAAATACAAATATTAGTGATGAATGCATATGGTTACTTAACATATAACTTCATTCAAAATGCGTTACATACTTATACTTTTAGTTTGTCGTTTCACATGAAAATCAACATTGGTTATGAAGATGTTATTAAGCATCCGAAAAACAATATAGTAGATATGTCTCTATCTTTTGAACTTATTTTGATCATTCTTAAATCATGTCTCGTAAACTACTTCATCCTTACTAATTACTAAAGCATAATAGCAATTTATTTTAATTTAAGCCCATACAATTATATTTATTCATAGTTAGCCAAAGTGCTTATTTCAACATTCATGCACAATACAATCTCATTGCATTCCAACTATCCTAAATTCATAAGTTACACTCCTTAATTTAAAAACTAACTAAAGTTTCATTTATTTTAAATTCATCCCAAGAATGACATCTCTTTCATTGCTACTCATAATGATTACCAAGTAAAGTGTAACTAAGACACATATCTTTATAAAAATTGTAAAATTTTTTTTATGCTTTTAGCCTTGTACATAAGTGCAAACATCATATAGGTTTAAGGATAATATCATAATACTTTCTCTTACACTTAAATATGCCATTGTCATTAATGGCATGCATTCTAAAATACAAAAGATATAAAAGGTGATATAGAAAGAAATACTCCCATCTAATCTTGGTGGAGGGTTGATTGCCCCCAAACTACTCCATGCTTATAGCTTACATTCTTGTTAACACTTAAGAAAAAAAAAAGAAAGATCAAGCAGCCAACTAATAAAAATAAAAATAAAAATAAAAATAAAAAACAAACACTAACTAAATGAGAATCAAATAAAAAAATCCCATTAATCTTATACTTCCTTTCATTGCTTATGCAAACATAGTAATAGTGCATATGCACCTTACAACACTCAAACATCTAGCATAAAAATAAATAAGAAAGCAAGTCTTCTACATCATAAAAGAACATGACATCAATAATGAGAAAAACCAAAGAAATGACTCCAAGACATAGTGCATCACGGTGTATTTGGTGGAGTAGGCAAATCAATTCTTGGTGCTTTTGCACTTTCTCCATCCTTCCTTATCTAGGATCCATAGTATCTAACCTTTGAAGAACTAAGTTCCATGGCCCTTCTTAAGTTGCACTAGGTTCTCCTTCTTGTGAAAGAGTGTTGAGAGGTCGAACAATGGGAATGTCTTCCTCCTCATTTTTTTCACTTTCCTATTGACTTTCTTATTCTCTTGGATCCTTTAGTTTTGTGAAATTTGGTCATTTGAATTTACATGTAATAATTTCGATTTATAATAGGATGAAAAGGTGCCATGATAGGTAATGCTTCCTTATTTGTTTAATTGGGGTCAAACCACATAAAAATTTAGCCAAACCTATGACTGTGTCCTAATCTTGCTACTTGCCTAGGATTCTTGACTAATCCCATTGTATTATAGAATGATGATGAGCGGTGAAAACCTGTAACTTATTTTATGCGCACCACATGAAAAAGAGCTCTTATTTAGAGATTTTGGCTTATTCTTGCTTCCCAAAGATAGCAAAAACCATGAATTTATGAAGAATAACCAAACACCTATCTTTCATAGCCCCACTTGAAGCTTAGTGATAGTTCAAGCCTTCATGTCCTGAAGTAGTTTCTTAAAATGCTCTTGGATAAAAGTTTTTGAGGTGATCCCTCATGCCTTCTCTATAGAAACCAAGGGCATCTCTCATGGTGTTTTGGGCAATGGTGTATTAATTACCAAAAATTCAAAAAATAATAGATTTTTCATGCTCATCCTCAAAGTGAATTGTTGAAAATAACTCATGATTGAGCCTTTTGCAAGATGGGAGTTGTGTGAATGCAAATTTAGCCTAGCCTAACCTACCTAGAAGTTGATTCAACCTATCTAAGATTTCTAGTGGCACCAAAAGTGGTTTCATAGAAAAAAACCTACATGTACTATGCACCTTTGAATAAAAAGAAATGAATTTCTCACCTTCTTTAACATTGTAAATGAGGAAAGGAACACCATATCTTATTGATCTATCTGTTGGTCCTTTTTGATGTTGTTTCCCCCTTTGCTTTGATTATGATGTTGCTTTAGTATACATCTCAAAGTGATGAAAGACATAGAGTGTGGTGGTGGTGGTGGTGGTGGAATAGTAAATAAGTAGAGAATATTTAAAAGAAGATGAAAAGACAATTAGTGTTCTAAAGATTTCTACTTATTTTCAAACTTTGGAAGAGTATTTGAATGAATGTGTAAGTGAAAATGAGGAGGAAAAAGGCCTATTTATAAAGAAATGAGAAAGATTTAAATTCTAAATTGGTGTAAAAATCCCCCCAAAAACTCCCCTAAAAGCTCATATTTAGAGGGTGTCATTGCTTATGACACGTGTTGTGAGCACGATAGGGCCAATCTCTATTTGAAGCATAATTGGAGTTATAGGCCACAACTTAAGTCACAGCCTGTAACTTAGTCAATCCTTCTTAGCTCATGCTAGTAGTCACAGGCATGATAACAAACACCTTTGATACCTCTGAATTTTTGTAAAATTAGTTCCCCCATTGCATAATATCATCAAACACATAAGTAATGATGAAATTCAACAAATTAGGGCATTCATAATGCACAATCCATCTCTAATCAAACTCGAAACATGAAATCAACATTTATTAACACAAAACACACATTTAGAACTTGAAAATCCTAATTAAATATGAACATGAACATACTTTAATAAGAAAATTGACAAAGTCCTAATTAAACATGAACAAACTTTAAAATTAAAAGCAAACGCATCAAAAGAAACTAAAGGTGCCAAGTTCTAGACCTAGAGAAACTAACTTTTAAGGATTACATTCCGAGTTAAGAATACAAATATATTGTTTATTCCTTTATTGGTCTTCTTCTACCTTTCTTAGCCTTAGGTGGCCCCCTATCTTCCCCTTTTTGATGAAGTACAAATCTCAGTTGGCTCTATTACTACCTCTTCCTTATTAGTAAAAGAAGAGTCATCCACCTCAATGATTAATAGGATTCCTTTTGCTCTACAATTTGTTGCTTCTATTTACCTAATAGAGCATGGAATCTCATCTTTCTCTAGAAAGGCTATCTGATAATAATAAAAATTAGTTGCTTGCTCTAGAGTCATTATTGATTTAGGTGGAGGTGGAATCTTAGGGTTAGGCAACTTCAAATTGGGTGGTGGTCAAGGTAATGGTTATTCTTCCTTAACTTTAGCTTAGAAAGGATCCATCTGGATATTTCTATTGCTATAAGTGATAAAGAATATAACAAATTTTATTTCTTTCTCTATTTATAATTGATGTTTCTGTCCTAATCCTTATGGAATATGGAATTCTAGAATAGTTAGAAGCTTCTACACAATTATTCTTAATAAAAGGGCTAGTAACTTTATCTTTATTATTATTCTAACTTGAAATTAAAATAAGAACCATTTTAGCAAACATTAATATATGTTTAAATGCAAACATTTTAGACAAGTAACACTATAACATAAAATGCATATCAAACACCTAATGAAATTATTACACCCATATTTGACAACTTTCTTCAATTTGCTTACTTTGAACATCCTCCTTTTTCTTCCATAGCAATATATAAACAAAATTAAATCACTTTATTTAAGAATTTAACTAACACTAACTAAATAAGGAAAAACTAAACAATTTGTTAGAAAATTAAAAACTTAGGTTACCTTTCAAGAGTTCAATTTTAAGGTCTTGTAGCCTGACACTTTTCCTTCTTTAGTTAGGTGTAGTGGTAAAGTGAAAGGCATTTTCATGCTTCTTTGGCTCTATCCCATAATAAGGATTGAGACATTATCCATTAACCTTCAATATTTATGCTTTTTGATTTTTGATGTCAATTACTCCATATGGATAGATTTTCATTAACACAAAAGTCCCAATCATTTAGATTTTAATTTTTTAGGGAATTACCTCAAAAGTGAATTGAAGAACAACACTTATCCTTCTTAGAAGTTACATTACACGATGTGCTTGTCATGCCACTTCTTTTCATGTGCATCCAATTTCATCTCTTATTACTCCTTTCTCTACTTACCTTTCTCATCCTCGATCTTATCTATTTTCAAACACCTTTCTTCAACAAGTGGTGTTTTTAGTCTTGTACATTTTAAACTCTACTTGTTCATCTCACACTCTTAAGGTTAACTTTCCTAACTCTACATTAATAAGTGCTTTACTCATTGCTAGGAATGGTTTCCCTAAGATGAGTGGTATCTCAAAATATTCTTCAAAATCTAGCACCACAAAATCTAGTGGAAAGATGAACTTGTCCACCATGATAAGAATGTCCTCAATAATCCCTACAGGATACTTAATTGATCTATCTACTAGTTGTAAAGATATCCTTATTTCCTTGAGCTTTCCTATCTTTAATTCCTTAAAAATAGATAAAGGCAATAAATTAATACTAGATCCAAGTTCATAAAGACCTTTATCAAATTCTAATTCACCAATTTCACAAGGTATAGTAAAGCTCCATATATCCTTGACTTTTTGAAGAATCTTGTTTTGCAAAATGGCATTACATTTTTCCATTAAGGTCACTACTTTACACTCCTCAAGCCTCTTCTAGTTAGAAATTATTCCTTTAAGAAGCTTGATATATAAAGGCATTTGAGCTAATGCTTTAGGGAATGAAATGTTGAAGTGAATATTCTTGAAAACTTCAAGGAATTTGGCAAAATCCTTAGCTATTTTGTCATCCCTTTGGTTCTTCAATCTTTAGGGGAATGGAATGGGAGGCACATAAGGTTGAACCTTTAGTGGTAGAGGATTAGCTTCTTCCTCTTTTGCTATGTGTGATTCATCCTTAGGCTTTTTTTTTAGTTGTTTTTTCTTCTTCTTGCTCTTTAGGCTCTTCAACTATACTTTCTACCTCTTTTCCACATAGTGATAGCTTTCACATGCTCTTTAAGATTGACCATTGAATTAGAGGGTAAATTTCCCACTTGCCTAGATGATATAACATTTGATAAAATTGTACCCACTTATACCTCTAATTCATGAATAAATGAAGAATATTGTTTACTAATTTGAATAATAGGGGAATGGCTAGCTATAAAAAGGAAAACACGTAGCCCAGTTCAAAATCTAAAGTTATTAAATGAGCATGCTAACCATATGGTATAAGCATAATTCACAGATGAGATAGAAGCAAAATTTAATTGAATAATAGGGGAATGGTTATTGAGGAGGTATAAAACACCTTAATGATATCTTATAGAAGAAATGGGAAGCTTCTTCTAGTAGACTGACAAAGCAAAAAAACTAATGAAAACCTTACCCTCAATGATTATTGATGATGACTTGTTCGATATGGACGACTATCATAAGAGTAAGGCCATAAAAGAGACGAGTGGTACAACGATTGTGTTAGACAAAGGTATAAAAGACAATAAGGAGAGTGCCAAAATGGATGGGTTTGTCAAACAACTAAAGAAGATCTAAAAGACTTGAGATGCAAAGGGAATGGAGTGACGAATGGATATCAAATAGTTATTAGCTTGTAAGCATAAGAAGTTCCCATCTAAAATTTGAATGCTTAAACTCTTTAAGTTCACATAATCATATCTGTTCATATATACTCACCACAAAGGCATCTAGGGTCTTGATAGATATAATGTTAGATTTATTTCAGCTACCATTAGAAGGGTCATCTAAGACATGGTACTTTAACTACCCTAAAACTATTAGAAAGCACTAGAAAGAGTTGTCTTAAGCCTTTAAGAAACACTACTCATACAATTTGGCGTTGGAATTCACACTTTAAGATTTAGAGTTACCAAAACAAAATAGTGATAAAAGTTTTAGTAAATATTTAAGAAGGTGGAATAAGATAGCTGATGAGATCAAAATTAGGCCAATAGTAAGAGAATTGGTGAGGATGATAATTTAGGGAGCACTGCCAAGCATTGGCATTAAAATTGAAGGGAAGTTATTTATGAGTTTTAAAGATTTAAGAGATGTAAGGTTATAAGCCAAAAAGTTAGAATCATATTCGAAAAAATAGTATTCAGGGAGAAGGAGTTATCGACCCTAAAGATAGGTAGAAGGGAACGACATAGTGAATATAAAAGTATTATGACATGTAAAGCAATCCATAGATTAAGAATGTGATTGTCAAAGGCTCTTAAGAGGCTTCAAATGAAAGTGGTGTTGAAGCCACTGTGACCTAGGCCAACCCCAAATCCTTTACCAAAAGGGTATGAGACGATGCCTACTGTAGTTTTCACCAAGCAAGTCATTGCACTAATGACTATTATGGTTTGAGGCATAAGATTTAGGGCCTTATTGATTTAAAGACCATAGTTCCACTAACTTTTAGATAGCCAAGTATCAAAGGAAATCTCTTTCCAAACTATTGCAATGTCCTACCATAGACTTAATTGACTTTCATGTTAGACCTTAGGAGTCCCCAAAAAGATTGTAATAATGACATTTAAAGAGGTGTCATTTGTAGCTATTGTTATTACTATTATTATTTATGCCTTTAGCCCATATGAAAGTTTAAATGAGGAGGTAGAGGAACTTAAAAGACATAAGTATCTAGAAGTACAAATATAGGTTAACCATGCTATAAAAAGTGGGAAACATTATATGGATAGGGAAGTGAGTAAGGAGCCTAGGCTTGAGAAGGAATTGTAATGACCTCTGATAAAGGAGAAAAACAAAGAAAACATGATCCTGTGGTAGTTGAAGAGGAATCGACCCAGATTAGTGTGCAAGAATTATTAATCACATCTAAAAAGCATAAGAAGGTCGTAGTGGAAGCATTATCTAGCCTAACTATTTATAAGGAAACATATCTAATGAAAGTTGTGACTTTGGTAAAAAACCTAAAAAAGAGGAAGATAATCTTCACTAATGAGCAATTACCTCCTAAGAAAAGGGACTATAATATAGCACTATTCATTAGAGCAAAAGTGAAGACGAAATGAACACCATATGTAATAACCATTTTCATTTACAAAACTCATAACATTCATGTCCAAAATACATATGCATAAAGGTTTCATTCATCATACACATACAATCCAACATGTATTTAATGTACATATATGTTAACTAATGTTTAAGGCTAGTGACTATAAATTGGTTCCTACATAGATGTATGTACATGACACAAGGAGAGAGAGAGTTGGAATTCAATCGACGACTTGTGGTCCATGTGTCTCTATGCAAAACTCTAAGCACCAAAGTGTCCAATACCTATTAAGCAATATATGAAAAATATAATTGCGATTTGGTGAGTTGGGACTCAATGAATAAAAATAATAATCAGATTATTATATCACAGCCGATAATCAAATATCATCAGGATACATTACAAGTATAACATTTGACTATGCAAGTGCAAGTGTAATAGAATAATTTTTGTCATGACCATGCAAGGCAAACACTGCTCCTGGAAATTCATGTGATTCAAGTGACATTTGATTTTGCTAGCTAGTATGTAACAAGTGATTCATTGATCAATAACATGTGCCAATGGGACCTATTGGTCCATCTTCCACTTGATTTGTAAGTGTTTGACAAGCCGGTCACAATACCTTTTTAGTTCCATGTGCAAGTGCTCATTCACAAATGGTATACCAAGTAATCATTAATAGCATATGATTCTCACTTGACTTATATTCACATGTAAAATGTAACAATTCAATTATATATACATGTAATAGAACATAATCATATCATAAAATTATCACGCACACATATTGAATCTAATTATGGTTTTTACTCACCTTTTGATGTGACCAACCATTATGGTAGGTTTGGTTCTCTCTCTAGGGCTTCCTTAAAGTTTTAAGATCCTAAAATTTGATATATTCATGGTTATAAGTATGTAAAAATGATTATGAATGCTTAGTATGCAACTATGGCATGATTCATGCAAGTGGACCTAGTGTCTATGCATATTTTCTTTATATGGCAGTCTGAGCTTGCTACACTCTCATAACAATAACTCTAGATATAATTATCCAAATGACTTGATTCTTTTTTCTAAATAAACTAGACACATAGTGATAGAACATATTCAAATTTCAATATAATATCAAACACACAAAAAATGTGGTGAATTTTTAAATTTGCCCTATTGCAATGTCATCTCAATTTGAGTAGGTCTTACATTCTTGGGTGTATCTCAAATTATAAAAATCCAATTGCAATAATAATCTACCATCAATTACAAGACATATAATGGGAAATTTTTAATGTTTTACTCATTGTCTAATTTAGTCTATAAGGTCACCAAAACAAAGGACCAATCTCAGGGTGAGTAGGTTTGTAACATATTGACAAACAGTCATGATGAAGGGACAATATCTCAACAATCATGCTGGATTTGGCAAAAATATTTCACTGGTATGCAGATTAGACATAAATATACAACTTTCAAGTTTGGACCATTATCAAATTCTGAATCTATGGCCATCAAAGTCTTGGAAAACAGAATTAAAAGAAAGGCAGGGTTTCATCCGGATACAGGGTCAGTCCCAATCAATGAGTTATATATCTTTCCACACAATAAATCAATCAAAACTGCTTTACAGATAAATTTATAAGGGATATAAATCTACAAATTTCATGTTTTACACTTTGTCAAAATCAGAACATAAGGCCATCAAAATGTAAGAAAACATAAAGATTGAGGTCATCTTGGTTAGTTGTGAACCAACCCTAATGATGGAGCCATAAATCCTCACACACACCAAATCAAGTAAAACTGTTTCATATGCATTTATATGGGATATAAAGCTACAAATTTCATATTTTTAACTTTCCCTAATTCCTATTCTAGTGTTATGAAATTATGGGTGCAAAATCCTGCTCTAACAGCAAAATCCAACATAAATAGCTCTTGTTCTCTTGAATTTCAACTTCCATCAAAGAGCTCTACCTCAACTACTCCATAATTCTCACTAATCATGCATGATTAACATGTCATGAAAGGTTAATTTTGATTGAGAAAAAGATAAATTAACTTACCTATTGTCCCATAATTATAAAACCTTAGGTCTATTTCCTAGGCAGCCTACACTTCTTCCTCTCCTTTTTCTTCTCCTTTTTCTTCTTCTTCTTCTTCTTCTTCTTCTTCTTCCTTTCTTTCTTTCTTCCTTAGCTCTCTCTCTCTTCTGCTATAACTCACATCTAATCCCTTAATTCTGATCCTAAAGGGTCAAAAATTTCACTTGTAAGCCTATTGCAACAAGATAAAATCTTGGTGTTGCATTCCTATTGGTTGGAAGTTCACTTTCCTCTTTTGGTCCTTTTCTTCACTCCTTAAGCACCTTCATCCATCTCCTAATTCCTAGATGCTCCTTATACTTTAAAATAAGCTTTATAACACCATTATTTATGATGCTACAACAAGCACACAACATAAAACAATTTGTCATGGAACTATACAAACACTACATATATGTTCAAGTGTCCCAAATGTAACGGTGCAAGTGTCATTGTCGTGCTTCTACAATTCACATGACTAAATGATTATTTATCCAATGCGTATGTTCATGTGGGATTTCATATCATTTATGTAATGAATATATTCATGTGATAATGCCAATGAATGTGGATAGGAATGTTACACCATATGTCATGGTAGATGATGGGTTAAGAATTAATATATGCCCTTTAAAGCTATTGCTAAAATTTGGGATGTCTATGGTAGACTTAAAGACTTTTGAGAGTATCATTTAGGCTTATGATTATAGTAAGAGGCCAATTGCAGGGATTTTCAAAACTGTGAGGAAGATTAGGATAGTAAAGGCTATGATGGAGTTTGTAGTTCTAGACATCCCGATGACATTCTTATTATTATTGGGGAGACCTTGGTATAATCCTTTAGGTGGAGTGCCCTCCACTCTATACAAAAAAGTGAAGATTCTACATAAAAGGGAAGTGGTCACAATTTATGTTGAAGTAAGGGAAGTAGTGTCAGCATTAAGATTTGTAGTGCCATATCTCAGGGGATTCCAAATCGTCAAAGTTATAGATAGCTAGGTGGTTCCTAAAGTGGTGAATATCATGCGAGGGATGAAGTTTCTTTTAGGGCAAGGTTATGGTAGGAATGTCATAGGTATATCTAACTTCTAAGTATTCCTACTCAAACAACTAGGAATGGGCTTATTACAATAAGAGTCATGCCAAGATCAAGGTTAGAAATCCCCAAGGGCCCTTATCAAAATATTTTATGAAGGAGAGAGAAGTGGTGGAAAAAAAGGAAAAAGAAGTTCAATTAGAGAAAGAATCACTTAATGACCTAGAAGAGATTTGTGACCACCTCGGTTTCACAATAACGCTTAAATGAGTGAAATCTTGCTTATGACTCATAAACTTTTATTGACCATAGGGGGTCATATATTGCTACAACCTCAATCAATAGCTCATGTTTGGATCATTGGGGATCCTCAAAAAGCTTCACAATGAGTAAAAACTATTATTGAAATCAAGTGGCTAATGAGGGCATAATGTAGGATAATACTTTGATGCCCCCTCAAAACTTGATTGGAATTGTCACTCGACTTTGGTCAAGATAAAGTTTTGAGTGAGAGGGGGTCTGCACCTAATAGGTCAATCTAGAAGGCCCAATCCATTTTCACCCTATTAGAGACTGAGTCTAGAAATTGGTTAAAGTTTAGGGAAGAGGTTAAACACCCCTAAGCCGCCTAAATTTTAGGATTCATCATTTGATTCACAATTACAATTTTAGGCTTATTGATTAATAAGTCCATATTAAGTGGCCCTATAACATTCGTCTAACATATTATCAACCATCCACAACATCTAATTGTTTATAAACAATCACCAAAGAAAAGGGGGTACACATGTAAGCATAAATGAGGATTATCATGCAATTAACCATAATAAACACAACACATGAATTAATTATCTTCTCTAACCTATAAAATAAAGCATATATTATCCTTTAGAAGATGGGTTTAGTAAAAATCAAAATAACCCTTAAGCCTATTCAAAGTGAATAACTAAAGAGGAAGCTTAAAGTTAGGGGCATGCTTAAAATTATAAGGGATGAAGGGACCTATCAAGGAGATGTCATTCAAAAAGAGGATAGAAGTATAAGAGCTTCAAAATCTATCATATTTTGAGCTGCCTTATTTGCACCTTCCTTATTTATTCCTACCTTATTTAAACTTACCTTATTTGAAGTTGAGATATTTCGACCTACCTTATTGGGACAGTCTTCTTCATCGGGGCAAGATGGTCATTTTTACACTTTCATTTCATGTATGAATCCTTAAAATGAAATCTACAAGCCTAACTCTTCAAGTAGAGCAATTTGCATTGAAAATATTCTAGAAGGTTTTAGAAGTTTCCATGAAGGTTCTAGAATATTCCAAGAAGCTTCTAAGAATATTTCAAGCATCTTTGGGTGGAAGAACAATATTCCTAAAGTGAACATAAAATGAGGGGGATAGGCACACATATGTTAAAAGAAGATCAATTAACTCAAGTCAAATATCTTCCAATATATGAAAGATCTCAAGAATATCCTTCCCTTCCTTACTTAGCCAAATTCTACTTCTTTCTTAGAATAGGAATTCTTTTATTTATTGAATTGTAATATGAGATAATATTAATGAAGTTTGGATGCATGCTTGGATGAATAGGCATATGGCATTCTTATATTATGTTTCTTTTTAATTTTCAATTAAGGAATTAGTCTTTTGTTATTGTAATGCCTATAAATGGACCATCCAATCCATGCATTTGTAACTCAATTTTGATCAATATAATTTTGATTTCATGTCAGAAATTGTTATTCTCTTTAGTTTTTGAAAGAACTTGGTAAGATTATTTAAGTGAGGACTTACATAGCTTTGCAAACTTGTTTAATTCTAAACTTAAAATTGACTTAGTTCATTCTAGGTTTAGACATTAAACACCCTTTAATTTTTTATAACTTAGGTTGCTAGATATTTTTCTTATTATTTATATTTCTCTTTATCTTGATGTAGGTTAATATTTGAGGACGAATCTTTTTGAAGAGAGGGGGTATGATGTGAACTGAATAAGAAGTAAGCTTAAAGCTATAAGAACTGAAGGGAACTATCAAAGAAATCTCATTTGAGAGGAGAAAGGCATCACCAAAGCTTCAAATCCCATCATATTTGTACTTGCTTTATTTGAAATTCTTGCCTAAAGCTACCTATTTAGACTTGCCTTGTTTAGACAAACTTTTTTTATAAGGGCAAAATGATCATTTCAACACTTAAACTTCATGTGTGGATCCTCAAGATGAAATTTATAAGTCCAACTCTTCAAATGGAGCAATCTACACTAAAAATGTTCTAAAAGGTTTATAATATTCCAAAATGCTTCTATAAATATTTCAACCATCTTTGGATGGAAAAACAATAATCCTAAAGAGGATACAAGGGGGGTGGAAATGCATGGTAAGATGATCATTTGAAGTCAAGTCAAATATCTTTTAAGATATATGAGATCTCAAGAATATTATTTCCTTCCTTACATAGTTGAATTCTACGTCCTCTTTAAAATATGATTTTTTTTGTTTCTTAAATTGTAATATTAAATAATATTTAGGAAGGTTAGATACTCTACTTGACCAAATAGGCATAGAACAATTTTCTAATTAGTTTATTCTAAAGTATCTTTAATAACAATGAGCTTTTGTTCCTAATTAATAAAGCTATGTAATGCCTATAAATAGGCCATCCAAACCATGTATTTGCAATTGAATTTTGATTAATATAATTTTGATTTCTTGTAAGAAATTGTTCTATTCTTTAGTTAATGAAAGAATTTGGTGAGGTTATTTAATTGAGGGCTTAAGTGGCTTTGTAAATTTGTTTAATTCTAAACTTAAAATTGACTTAGTTCATTCTAGGTTTGGACATTAAACATCATTTAATTCTTTAGAACTTAGGTTGTTAGAATAAGTTTTATAAAGGTCTAATCGGAAATTAAAGTTTTTTGCTTGATACTTGAATATTCATTGGGCAAAGGTAATAAAATTGCATATGAGTTTAGGATATGTCACCCATGTTCATATCTACACCCATGCCATTTGAGGTCCTAATCTATTAGCCTATAATTGTTGATGTTACTTATCATGTTAAGGGACAATTAAGGGACTTAATTTGCTATCCATATTTACCATTAAGCATATCAATGAAGAATAAAGCATAACAAATGATAATAGCATGCAATAACAATAATGGAGAACACATGATATGATGAATATATAAATGGAGACTAAGGAGCACTAAAATTAAATTTAAAGACCATAATAAGGGGTTATGGGATCCTAAGATCCTCCCTAATGCATTCTAAGAAGAATATATATGTTTAGGGTAAAGCAAAAAGCATCATTAGCCATGGATGAGGGTAAGATGCTAGGAAGAATGAATAAGTAACAAGAATACTCTCTGATATATGTGGGATAGGGTCTAATCTCACTTATTATCTTTCTTATTCCAAATGTCCTTTTATATCCCATCGTTAACAAGTATCATACTTGCTAAAGACTACAAGAGAATAGTAATCAAAGTACTATAGTGCATAAGGGTGTGTATAGATATCATCCTATATAGACAAGATTTATAAGTATTGAAATATGATGATTCTATTTTTATCTAGAAAATAAATACTTGAGATATGATCTAAACTACCAATGCAATGAAAATAAACTAAACTAATAATTCAATGCAAAAAGAAAAAAGTAATTGAGAAAGAAAAGTCTATGATAAAGCACCTAGGGCATTTGATCTCACTAATGGAATACCGTGAAATTATTAATAATTTAATGTTATATTGGATTAAGTGTTATAACTATCGATTGTCTCTATAATGATTGAGTTCTGTCTTTCAAGTAGTCACATAACTTTGTAATCATATTTGATAAAACTATCCCACCATATGAACTAGAAATAAATCACTTATTTAGATATAATAATCCTTTAAATGACAATAATAAGTTAAGTTGGTATATCTACTCGTCAGTTAACTTAAGAGGAGTTATTCTAAATATATTTTAATTTGCAATCTCTTGGTCTATAAATGAAACACAAATCATGTAATTGGTGGTTGAACAATCACAAGCATTAGACTCAAGAATCATTCTTATGTAAGATGAAAGGTGTTAGACTAGGATGGTTAATCTTAAGTCTTAAACCACTTTTGATATTGACAAAGGATATTAATCAATTCTAATGATTCAATTAAGTGTTGTTTTGCAGTTTTAAGTTAGTCTATATATTTGAAGTTGGATGAAGTCTTTAATCTTTAAAGAAAGCAAAGTGACTTCTAATTCACAACCGCAATTTCATAAATTGCGACCGCAAACTAAACTAAGGCATGTTGACAAATTGGACAGATGGATTCATAGGCCACTTCTCTACCACGATCAATTCAAAAAAAGGAGAGCCAAAGTCATAGACAAATTCGCGGTGAGTGTCACGCCCCAGTCGTGACTGTGAATTTCAAAGTAACTCAAGAGAGAATCAAATCCATAACCACAGCTTGACAAGTGTCCCAAGTGACCGTTGAAAGACAAAAATCATAATGGAAACTTATGGGTAGCAATCGTGAATCATAAGGAAGAAGATGAACATTTTTGGCAGATGATTTCGCATCTTGAGTCTCAGCCTGTACAAGGAAAATTGCTACCGCTACTTTTGTGAGCAGCTTAAAGGCAACGTCTATATTTTCCTTATGAACCATTGGGAATATGACATGTGGACTAGCCGTTAGATATAAACGAGGTTTTTCGCCACAAGTTTTGGCTCCTATATGGAAATTGGAAAATTGCAACTGCAAAAGAGTAGTAGTGACTGCGAATGAAGTCTGACAAGCATTTAATGCAAAAATATGTCTAGCATACTTTGAAGATTTGCTACTAGTTTTATTGCAACGTCTCTTTGGTAGGTAGAGGCTGTAAATACCTCACCAAACAATTGTAAATGAAGAGAATTCATTAATTTGTAACCCTAACTCTTGTAATTTTGCTACTCAATCTTTTCTCTTCTTTAGGTGATTGTTCGGTGTGAGCATAAACACCATTTGTAAAGGTTATAGTGTGAGCCTATAAAGACACTAAGAGAGATTGTTGTGTGAGCCTTAAAAAAGTGTAAAAGTTGTTGTGTGAGCCTCAAAAACACAAGCGTAAAGGTTGTTGTGTGAGCCTTCAAAACACAAGTGTAAAAGTTTGGTATGAGCTTGGAAACACCATTGGAAGATAGTGAAACACCCAATTGTTGAGAATTGGGGAGTGGACGTAGGGTCAATTATACCCAAACCACTATAAATCTTGTGTCTCCATTCTACTAATTTTCTTTCTTACCATCTTGTTTTAATTTTTATACGCCAATTCAACCCCCCCTTCTTGGTGCCTAGGGCCAACAAGTGGTATCAGAGCCTAAACTCTTAAACAAACCTTTATTGGTGAGTAAAAGATCATGGAATAAAAGAGAATCCACTCATACCTCAAGCCTCACTTTGATAGAACCGACTATACTCATTGGAAGTATAGAATGAAAATCTATTTTGACACACATGTGGTAGACCTCTAAGATGTGGTGGTAAAAGAATGGAAGCTGCCCACTAAGGTAGTAGATGGAATTGAAGAACTTATCCTAAGAGAAGAATGGGTTGAAGCTCACCGAAGATTAAATAGCAAAAACAAAAGGGCAATGATGATTCTTCTAAGCTCTCTCTCTAGAGAAGAGATTAAAAGAGTGCAACATCGTCAAACAACACATGCCATTTGGAAGACACTTAAGAATTACCATGAAGGCATAACTCTAGTAAAGTCAAGTCGGTTGGAGATGTACATAATCGAATAGGAGCTATTCATGATGAAGGACAATGAAAGTATCACCAAAATGACGAATAGGCTCCTATCTATCATCACCAATATGAAGAAATTCAGAAGGACACTCACAAACTATAAGGTAAACATAAAAATCCTTAAAACCCTTTCTTTAGATAAATTTGGTGCTAGAGTGTGCAACATCCAAGAGTCCAATCCAGAGATTGGAAAGGTGCCAATAGACATCTTGATAGGCAAACTCTTGACTCATGAGTTGGCCTTACAAAAGGATGAACAAATGAAGAAGCTATGAGGCCAAGGAGATAAACCAGAAAAAGAAAGAAGAACCCTGGCCCTTAAGTCTTCAATAAAGGAGAAGGAGGTAGAAATTACCTCAAGTGATGAAGAAAGTGATAAGGAATAAGAGGATGTAGCAATGCTCTCAAGGAGGATAAATGAGTTGATAAAAAGAAGAAAAGAAAGAAAAGGCTTTAAGAAGACAACTCCTAGTCCAAGAGAGAAATCTCATGATGTCACTTGCTATGAATATGGCAAGCAAGGCCACATCAAGTATGAGTGTCCCAAATTGAAGAAGAAGAAGAGATGGGACAAGGAGAAGAAGAAGAGTTTTTCAGTCAGTTGGGATGATAACTCAAGTGAAGAAGAGGAAGAATGAGAAGTTGCCAATATTTGCTTCATGGCACAAGAAGACTCTACAAATAAGGTAAGTACTTCTTCTCATTCTAATTCTGATTTTGAATTTGATGAGATTGATGAAGAGCTTCTAGAGGCTCTAACCATGAGATGTGACAAATATAAGTCACAAATGAAATCTTACAGAAGAAAATGTCACAAGCTAGAGGATGAATATAAATCCCTCAATGACATTATAAGAGAATTGAGAGTATCTAATAATGAGCTCAAAAAATCAATGGATAGTCTTTCTATTTCATCTTCTT
>CATIWR010129341.1:0-11462 GCA_949677035.1 Omphalea diandra | reverse complement strand
AAATTTCAACTTCCATCCAAGAGTTCTATCTCAAATACTCCATAATTCTCACTAACCATGCATGATTAACATGTCATGAGGGGTTAATTTCATGTTAAAAAAAGATAAATTAACTTACCTAATGTCCCAAAATTAGAAAACCTTAGGATTCTTTCCTAGGCAGCTCACTCTTCTTCCTCTCCTTCTTCTTTTTCTTCTTCTTCTTCTTCTTCTTCTTCTTCTTCTTCTTCTTCCTTTCTTTCTTTCTTCCTTAGCGCTCTCTTTCTTCTGCTGTAACCCCTCAATTTTGATCCTAAAGGATTAAAAATCACACTTGTAAGCCTATTACAACAAGACAAAATAATGGTGTCTAATTTTTGTTGGTTGGAAGTTCACTTTTCCTCTTTTAATCCCTCTTCTTCACTCCTTAATCACCTTCATCCATCTCCTAATCCCTAAATGTTCCTTATACTTTTAAATAAGCTCTAAAATACTATTATTTATGATACTATAACATGCACACAAGATAAGATAATTTGCCATGCAACCATACAAACATTACATATATGTTCAAGTGTTCCAAATGTAATGGTGCAAGTGTCATCATCATGTTTCTTCAATTCACATGTCTAAACAATTCTTTATCCAATGCATGTATTCAAATATAACGTAATTAAAATGCATATGATTTGGGTTGAGGATGTTACAAAAATACTATCCACCCAATGAAAATTTATATCACAAATTTTAAAGATTAAAGTAATAATTAGTCATATAGAGAAAATATTATCTATCCAATTATAATTTATAATTTAAACTTATTATTGTCAATTTAAAAAGTTTTATACTCTTTTATATAAAAAAAAAAAATTCTCCAATTAACCACTTTTATATCTAGTATAAATAGTATAGGTTTCAAATACCATAAATTTCAAATTTTGAAATAATAATTATTTCTATAAAGAAATATTATGTATCCAATTAAAATGTATAATTTAAGGTTATTATTATCAATTTAAAAAAGTTCTATACCCTTTTATGTCCAAAAAAGTTTGAAGTAAAGCAAGGAAGCACTAAGTAAAGAGATCCAATTTAATACAAAGGATCAATGACAAAGGCACACCTCTAGAAGTTTAAAAAAGTTCTAGGAATGTTTGTGCAAGAAAAAATTAAGAAAATACGTATTGGAGCAAAAATTGAAGTATTTAGTGGATCTTTTTCACAAGGGTAAAATGATCATTTATATACTTTAATTTCATGCATGGATCTTGAAATGAAATATATAAGTTCAACTCTTTAAATGGAGCAATTTGCACTAAAAATATTGAAGAAGATTTTAGAAGGTTCCATGAAGGTTTTAAAAGATTTCAATAAGCTTCCAAGAATATTTCAAACATTTTTAGTTATAAAAACATAAATCCTAAGAAGACACATGGAGGGGACGACCAAGCTTAATCAAAAGTTCAATTGTCAAAGCCCAAAATGGGTCAAAGATTTGTCAAAATTGACTTGTTGGCTTTTCTTCCTTTTTTTTTTTTTTTTTGATCAAATTCTTCTTCCTTTTTAAAATAGGATTTAATTATTTATCGGATTATAATATTAGCTTATATTTAAGAAGTTTGAATATTCTTCTTGATCGAATAGGCATAGGGTCTTTTCCTATTTAGTTTTCTTCTTATTTTCTACAATATGGTTAAGTCTTTTACTCCTAATTAGTTGAGCTTTATAATGCCCATAAATAGGCTTTTAAAAACGTATAAAAACACTATTTTTTTATCAATATAATTCTTATTTTGTGAGATTTAATTCTCTTTTTGTTTCTTAAAAAGACTTAATAAATTTGTTAAGTGAAGGTTTTGTACATTCAAATTAGTTTGAACCAACACTTAAAATTGACTTCATTAATCTTATGTTTGACTTAAACACCCTTTAATTATTTATAACTTAGGTTACTAGAAATAAGTTTTCTAAAAGTCTAGTTAAGAATTAGAGTTTTTTTCCTTGATTAGTTGATAAATCATTGGCATTACTTTCAACATTGCATATGATTTTGAAACAAGTTACTCACATTCGTATAAGTTTTCCCTAGTTAGTATTTCGTATAGAGTATAGATTTTTAAAATTGGTTAGGAAGAGATAATGCAGATAATAAAGCGATTTTATTTTTTAGGAATATTTCCCTCTTTGTTTGGAGGGAATAAAAAAAATTAAATGGACAAATGGTCAGTTGGACTCTTAAAAAAATGTCTAATAAGCTCAAATTAACTTTTATTGCTAATTCGAGTAAGATATTTGAATTTGAGTTTAAATAAATCTGTTTTTGGGTTAAAAAATTTTAAAACCTATTTTTGGTGTTTTGAAATGATAAAAACTTATTAACAATTTCAAAATTAATTATAATTATTTTTTATTTTTGTTGTTTTGAAATTAAAATTGATTTGTTTGAGCCCGTGGTAAAAATGTGTTCTCTATTGGTGAAAAAAATTTAATTTGTATCTTATTAGACATTAAATTGACCTTTTTTTATTTTTTTAATTTGGAAAATGTAAGTTGATGCATCTATAAGTAAGGAAACTGCTAATAATCGTTTTGGGATCATTCTTCGTGATGCTGCTGGTAGTTTCATAGCTTGTGCGACCAAGATTATTTCAGGTTGTCCATTGTCTCATGTTGCAAAGGCTTTTGGGTTTAAAGAGTCTTTATCGTAGGTACTGTCTATGGGTTGGTCTAATGTTATCTTCGAACTGAATGCTAAGATGGTTGTTGATGCGATTCTTTCTTCCAAACAGGACATTTCTGGGTTTGGATTGCCTATTAGTGAGTGTAATTCTTTGCTTAAATCAGATTACTTATTTTCAGTAACTTTTTGTAAAGAGACAAGCAAATGGTATTGCTCATGCTTTAGTTAAGGCAAGCCATTTTAATGCTAGTCTCTTGTGCTAGCATGAAGCGCTTCTTTTTCCTTAGTGTTTTGCTTGCAAGTGATTTATCTGAATAATGAAGTTTGATTTTCTCTCAACAAAAATTATAATTTAATTGTTTTCTAAAAAAATTATAATATTTTTTATGTTTTTGTGGAGAGTAAAATATCTAAGGTATAAGACGTATATATCAACAAAAATATAAATTATAAACATCTACCATAATATAAACGTGCTTGTTATGCTCATTATCTTCTACGTAAAAGTACGAGTGTTTAGAAATCCAAGAGTTGGATATAGTTTTTGTATGTAAAAGGCGTGCTTGAGGAATGCATCCTGACATGCATGTATGTATAAACATGGACACGATGATACAAAAATAACAAAATATAAATATAAAATCCGTTATTGTTTTTTTTTAAAAAAAATTAAGACGTGATAAGGTGGGACAAATAGATAATTTGATAAAAAAAAAAAACTAATATTCTCACTCATACGTGCAAAGAATTCATAAAATTAAAAAAAATCACATACAAAATAATTTCATTTAGATAAAATTTGTACGATGTTTGCAAAATTTAACATATTTATCAAACATTACATACTGACTCAAGCAATTATTCCTAATTATGAAAATAAATTAAATTATATATTTTCTTTATCTTTTAATATATCCAAAAAAGTTTTAATAAAAAATATCACTAAAGTATCTAATGTGTTTGGCATGTGTGAAAATTGGCTAAAGGGCCTAATAAGTCGTTTAACTTGTAACAAAATGACAAATGAGGATAAAATGAATTTTTCATTAAATTACCCCTCACTCTTATACTAATTCATCATAAAAGTCCAACATATAGGTTGAGGAAGGTGTATGTGTTATAAATACACTTTAATAATTATAAAATCATTTTTTAAAGAAAAAAAATGAGAAAAGTAACGATCATTTAATGCATTTAAGAGAATGGAATGGGCAAAATAAAAATGCAGTGTTCTCTCAAATCCTTAAATCAATAAATTCTTAAATCTCTAAAATAGAGTTTCACTTCGACGATATAATATTCCTAAATCAGAGCCGATTGATTGAATAACATGAAAAAGTAATATTCTCCTGGAGTAATAATTATACTCATTCATCCAATTGTAGCTGATATGGAAAGAGAGACATTGAACACGAGTATAATGGTGTACAAAAGTGTTGTTACTGTAGGGAAATAACATCACTAATGGTGACTTGGAGTGAGATGAATCTAGGTCGAAGATTATATTCATACCCTAATTATAAGTAAAGATGAGAAAAATTGAAATAAGTTTATCAATTCTTCTTGATTAAAATTGTTGGGGTTGTATGTGATAACTAATTTTTGAAATTATGTGAATTTATGATGACAGAGGAAAAAATGTGGATATTTTGAATGACACAATGGTCCTTTCTCAAAAAGAGCTTTAAAGTGATTAAATCACCGAAAAATGAATTGAAAAAGACTAAAATGTAATTTGTTGGAGTTGAGGTTGATCAAGATGATTTGAGCAATGAAAACATAGATTATTATGGCCCCATTTACAAGCTAACTACTTTTAATAATTGGTCTTTAACTGTTAAATAACAGGTGGGAGATTGCCATTATGTTTTTTGTTTTCCTTTATTTATTAAATACTTAAAATAAGGTAAAACCCATTTTGAGACCCTCAAATTTTTCACTTTTGTTCTATTGAATCCTTATGGTTCTTAATTTATTCTATTGAGCCTCTGTGCTTTTAAAATTGATCATTTTAAGCCTTTTTTTACATTTCATCAATGCATGTCTTTCAATCGCCTTATGAGCGCTTGAATGATTTGGGAACATGTTGAATTTTTGGGCAAAATCCATTCTGAGGACTTCAAACTTTTAACTTGTATGCTATTTAGCTTTTATAGTTTTAATTTATTCTATTGAGCCTCTATACTATTACAATCGATTATTTTAAACCATTTTTAACATTCCATCAAAAAAGGCTTAAAATGATGAAAATCCCTTTCAATTACTGTTTTTTAATGTAATCATTTTTTTAATAATATAAAATTTTAATTTTTGTGATAAAATCTCAATTATTTAAAATTAAAAATAATAATTCTTTTAGTATTAAAGGTGTGTAGGGGATGACTAAAGCTGGAGATTTGAAAATCTTCGTCTTGTTCTAAAATTTTTAGTTCCTCAAAATTTAAGAACTAATCTCGCCCATATATTATTGAGCCTCATCTTGTATTGTATAAAATTTTTGGGACAAAATAGTATAAGACACAAGGTAAATGAGACAAATAAAATAAGACAATGCGGTTCAAAATTAATGATTTTCAAAAATTTTAAATATAAATATTAAATAAATATAATTCATATAATATCTATTTAAAATCTAAAATTCAAATTCGAACATTTAATAGTACAAAAAATAAGTCTACAAGATTGTAATATATCAATTTTATAATATACGAATTATGAAACATAAATATTTTATATTAATTTTGTAATCTAAAAAAATAAAAATATAAAAAGTAAGTCTATGATTCTACAATATTTTAATTCTAAAATATAAATGTATAGAAATATGCAAAAGTCTTTGTTGCATATTAATGTATAGAAATGATAG
This sequence comes from Omphalea diandra, assembly GCA_949677035.1. Lineage (NCBI taxonomy): Eukaryota > Viridiplantae > Streptophyta > Magnoliopsida > Malpighiales > Euphorbiaceae > Omphalea > Omphalea diandra. The sequence continues at coordinate 5,937 of CATIWR010129341.1, read as the reverse complement.
TATTAGTACAGTTTCTTGTGTTATATATATATATATATATGACAAAACAGTACTTGTTACGAGATAAATTAGAATAAAATGGTATGATTTTCGGTTTGAATATAAGTATTGCCCCCAGAATTGTTCAACTTTTTTCACTCTAGAACAGTACAAGACGGGAAACTTTTGATTCTTTCGAGTATTTTTCATAATTGATTTTTTGGGTTCGATTTTCAATTAAATTTGGTATTCTCATGTCTAATGCACACTCCTATTTAGTATAATGGATCATAATTGCTACAAACGAGGTTGAATTTTGGATCCTTATTTGTATGCAGTACACAAGTCTCAAGCCGTAATTTAAAGATCAAACAAGATAAACTCTTAAATACCAATTAGACATCTAAAAAACTTGTTTCTAGCAACTTAAATTATAAAGATTTAAGAGGTGTTAATCTTAATCTTAAATTAACTAAGTAATTTAAGACCTAAATTAAATAAATTTGTGAAATTATTAAGAACTCACTTAATAATCTCACCAAGTCCTATTAGAACTCAAGAAGAGAGTTAAGTCTCACAATCAATTTGCTAAAAGAAATATTCTTCAATGATTGATTTGGCTGAATAAGAAGGGCTATTTACAAATCTTCTAGAAACCCTAAGAATTACTTCCTAAATAGTCTTTGAATCTGCTTAATCTATTTAGAAAAAAGGATACTCATAGGCTAAATAGGAAATAACTAAAAAATACACTAGATATCTTCCTAATTATAAAAGAAGTTTTTTACATAAGTAAATACAAAAGTTTCTAATTAGTTTAAGAGAGAAATTTGGCCTAATGAGGAAGTTTCTTCATGCTTGGCCGAATTGGCCCTCCAAATGGTGCCTTGGCTGAATAACAATGGTCATGGGCCTCTCCAAATTGGGCTCCAAAGGATCAAGTTAAAGGTTTCCTTTAAAGAGCCCATGTTGCCATCTCCAAGAACTTGAGCTTCTTCTTTCCTTTATTCTTTTTAGATTATCCCAATGATTATTCCTTGTTGCATGAATAACTAAATTATTTCTTTGAACTTTTTAAGCCTTCCCCTTGTGATTGAGCTTTGAAGTTGAAGTGGGTCTTTGGGCTGGCTTTGGATATTTGCATCATTCCTTTCTTCCTCACGAGGATTCATCCTTGAATCAATACCTTCATCAAAATCAAAAGGAGACAAATTAACAATATTGAAAGTAGCTCTGACATTGTAATCATTAGGCAAGTCAATCTTATATGCATTATCATTAATCATTTCCAAAACTTGAAAAGGTTCATCACCTCTAGGGTTAAGTTTGCTTTTTCTAAGATTAGAAAACCTTTTCCTAAATTGTACCCAAGCCCAATCTCCATATTCAAACACAAGTTTTATACACCCTTAATTAACATGTTTGGCAATTTGTTCATTCCTTTTTTTTAATGTTCATGTGAACCTTCTCATGTAAAGACTTAACAAATTCTGCCTTCTTTTTCTCAATCCATATAAACTCATGTCCCAAGGCAAAGGAAGTAAGTCCAAAAAAACTCAAAGGAACAAATCCATAAACTATTTCAAAAGGACAGTAATGAGTAGATGAATCCACACTATGATTATAAGTAAATTCAATGTGTGGCAAACATTCTTCCCATGTTTTCAAGTTTTTTTTAATCATCACTAGTAACAATTGTCCTAGAGTTCGATTCACGACTTTGGTTTGTCCATCGGTTTGGGGGTGACAAGTAGTAGAAAACAACAACTTAGTTCCCAACTTTCCCTATAAAGTTTTCTAAAAGAAACTAAAAAATCTTGTATCCTTATCACTAACAATAGTTTTAGGCATACCATATAATCTCATAATTTCTTTGAAAAACAAGTTTACAACATTAATGACATCAACGATTTTATCCACAACAAAAATGGAATCATTACCTTTTTTAGACCTAGGCAAGCCTAAAACAAAGTCCATTGAAATATCAACCTATGGTATGCTAGGAATAGGTAAAGGCAAGTATAATTCATGTGGTTTAAATTTAGACTTAGCCTGTTTACATGCAACACATTTATCACAAATCTTTTGAACATCCAATCATATATTTGGCCAATAAAAATGTTCATGCAAACATCTAAAGTTTTTTGTACTCCAAAATATCCCATCAATCCCCCTCCATATGCTTCCCTTACAACCATAGTTGACAAAATCGTGAGTTGAGTCGTACGATTTTATGAGTCAAAATCATGTGAACGATTTTAATTGCACATAAAATCAGATTGGTGGTAAAATCGGGTGAAATCGAGTGTTGACTCATTATTATTTTTTTTTTAATTTTTCTATCTAATTTTCTACCTCTATTTTTATATTATTTCTCCTATATTTTTCTCTAATTTTTCTTCCTTTTTTTTATTGTGGGAATGCTTTATTTTCTCTCTTTTTTCTATTTTTTGTTGCTCAATTTTATATTATTGGGACTATACATTAATTGTTAATTGCCAATTGTAATTAACTAATCCTATATGACTGAAAATTGAAATTACTTACTACTATTGGGAAGTAAAGTTTTACACAAAAAAATAACTTTTGCATTAATGATAATATTAATATTAGTGATAATATTTGTCATTATTAATGATAATATTTGTGAAATACTAATAATGAGTCTTTTGGTGACAATGAATTTGAAGATGATGGAGATGAAAATAATAATGATGTTTATGTTGATGAAGATGAAGGAGTTGATTTGAATAAAAATGTTGATCACTTTTTTTAAATGTTATATTTTATTTTATGTAATATTTATTTGTATATTTTGCATTATTAATTTAAATGTGTAATAGATTTGAACTAATTTCTTTTAGATATTTTAATGTTATAATATGAGATATGAACTTGAATCTTTTTATGAACATATTTTCTTTTGATCTTCTTAATGTAATTATGTGTATTAAATTTAAAAAATATCTTATTTATATTTTTATATATGTATAATTATATTTTAAAATGATATTTTATTATTTGTAAAATCTTACGATTTTACGATCCGATTTTACGATTTCGATTTTAGGGTCCTCTACCGATTTTAGGGTAAAATCTCGATTTTGACAACCTTGTGCCTAATACCTTTCCTTTTTTAGACTAGTTCTTCAATCCAATAAATTGATCTTTGGTTAGGCAAAAACTTATTTTTGGAAAAATATTTTATGAGACATACACAACCATGTTTTCTTTTTTCCTGAGTGCCTTAAAATCGTTATTAAAACAAATGGAGACTCTTTTACCACTAATCCCCGCTGTCCAGATGAACCAAGCATGACCCGACAAATAGTAAGGCACATATTGATATATATGTGCTCTTGATGAGGTCAATCGCACTAATACAAATATCTAATCAATCAAGTCAAGTGAAATATCATCATTACCTATGAAAAAAGAATTACGATAACGAGCCCATACATAAGGAATGATACTTTTGTGAAAAAGACACAAAAAAAAAAAAAGAAATAACAAATAAATAAATTTTGTAATTGTAGAAGTGGTATAAAGAAAATAATAGAAAATAAAAGGAAAATCATTGGACTTCCATCAATGGCCAACTTAGATAAGAAAAAATATTATTTAATATTTAGTTATAAATATAATTAGATTATTTATAAAATTATACCATACTAATTATATTATATTATGTATATTAACTAAATTTATATTATCTTTACGTTATATATTATTAATTTGTATTATTTAAGTGTTTTCTATTATTCTATTACAAATTATAATTTTATTATTTAAATTTACATTTTATATTATATAGTATTTAAATTAAATATATAATTATATTTATATTATTTTCATTATTTAATCATATTCATTTTATTATGTTTACATTTTATTTCAATTTTTCAAAGCAAAAACGGAGAAGTTGTTAGGGCTTTGTTTTAGAAAGATTTCGTTTCTCATATCCTTAAACTATCTCATAAAATAAAAAGGCTTTGGTTTGAGTGGTATTAAAAAAATATTTTTACTAAATTGAATATTGCCTAATAGTTTACTTTTATTTGATATGAACTGCTCAAAATACGAGAGAAAAATAGTTAAATTTCATCGTAATATAATATTTGTTAGTCCAAAATACTAACAATTAACATAAACTACTATTTCATTGCCACCATTTTGAGTAAAAAGAGAAAAAAAGTCCAATAGATATCATTATCATTAATAAAACAATTATCAAATAAATCTGAGTAATAAAACAATCACTAATTTATATAGATTATAACATTTAATTGTCATGCACAAAGAAGAAAGAAGAGAAACCGTATAAAGAATAAAATGGTAGCACGTAAAACCTATACAAATGACTTGTACATAAGCCAAATCCAAAATCCAATAATACCTCTCAATTTCCTAATATATATAGAGTATAAAATTTAATTTCCATCCAATCCTCTTAAGAAAAAAGATAGAGATCGATCTTTTTCTTCATTTATAATCCCACTGCCGTCACATAATAAGAACGATCTTGTAATAAAATATAAATTTATTTTCTCTGAGCGAGTTGCTGCTTTTAGTAGGTTGTGGTGCATTCTTCATGACAACTCTTTTTTTTTGTATCACATTTGCTTCATTTTTAGGAAGAAATATGGTTGCACTCAATAGTCATTTATTAGGGCAATCTTGATCTCCATCCATCCGTTATAGAAGAACGACATACAGGTCGACATTGTCGCTTACAAGCATTAGAGGAGGAGTTGGGTTGATGCATGCATTGTACATGGCAATCTTTGTAACAAGCATTATCAATCTCAACCGTAGTTTTATCCCATGGCCAAAGAAAAGCTTCTCCAATCTCCACCCATAAAAACATGCAGATGAGGATTATTGTAGAAGCTTTTCTTGTTTTCATTATTGTATGAAGCATTTGAGGGTCGATCTTTTGATTTTTAAAAGTGGATGAAAAATGGTGATATTTAAGAGATATATAATCTTAATATGAGGATTGTGGAGGGATCATAATGGACTTGATTCTTATATGTGGACTACTTTGATAACCAAGCTAATTAACTGTATTTGAGGTTTCATAGCTAAGCTAACTAACAGTGGTTGTCAACTTTGTGGTTTAGATGTAAGTTAGGAAGAAACAATGGCAGTAATTTAGACAGAGAATTCATATTCAAGTTTGCAGCAAATTACAAAAGTCCAAACTATCTCAACCAAATATAATTAACAACCCTTCTCAAAAAATAAATAAATAAAATCACCAATATTAGCCAAATTATATTTCTCTTGATGATAGTTTTATTCATTATTTATTTTTTTATTATCAATTTAATTATATCTTTTTGTTTTTATAGCAATTTTACTAAGACTCTTCTTTGTTGAAAAAGCTTCTATGTATAGAGAGATGAAAAGAAATTTCGTAACTTCTCTCTGCTCTGTAATTAAGAGTGAGTTTAGTACTGCTATCAATAGCTAATTAAAGAGAAATTTTCCTATTGATTATAGATATTTTCAGTAAATTTTATGACTAAAAATTTGATTTAAAAAAAATATTTAAAGATTTTTATCGAAATGCTATTGAATTAAGTTTACAATATAGCTAAATAATTTATATAAGTAGATAAAAAGTTTTTTAAACCTTAAAAATATAGTAATTAATATATAAAATCATTTTTTTTTTATAATAGCACATGCTCTCACGTTTCATAGTCATAAGTCTTCAATTTACTATTTTCTCCATCTATAAATGCAAAATCTTCTAGTTGATCGTGTTCTATGCTCTCTCTCTCTCCATATATATTATTCTTAGACGTTAATTTGAACAATTATTATATGATTATACTTCTCTCTTGCTATTGTTTTGATTTTATTAGTTGATTGATCATAGACTTTATATTTGGGAATGCGAATTCCGGTTTTACCAAAAGCAATATATATATATATATATATATATATATA
>CATIWR010129272.1:0-38424 GCA_949677035.1 Omphalea diandra | reverse complement strand
CATGATTTTTCAATATTTTCAAAATTCTACAAGATCTTTCCAAGATTTGTTAGATTCTTCAAAACTTCTCTTATTGGCCAAATTCATTGTCCTATTCTTATTAGGATTATCTTTATCAATCTTTCATTATTTTAGGTAACTTTAAGAGATTTTCTTTAGATATTACCAGGTGAAGGCCAAATACCTGTTTAGCCAATCATAGGGCATTCTTTTCTTCATTATTTCATTAGGAAACCATTTTGTTTAACATGTTTTTAGGTGGCCAAACTCCTTATGGCCAAATTTACACTTAGATTTTAGGCTTTTATTCTCTTTCCTTATAAAATAGATAGGTTATTTTGTAAGGCTATATATAGCTCTCCATTCGGCCATGATTAAAAAGTTAATGAAAATTTTTCTTTTCGCTTAATTGCTTTGTGAGAGTATTCTCTTCTTGAGCTATTGAAAGAACTTGATGAGGTTTTTTAATGGACTTTTAATAATTTTGCAAAACTAGTAATTCCAGGCTTAAAATTGGCTTTAGCTAATCTAGGTCTTGAATTATAACCTTGAAATATTTATAATTCAGGTTGCTAAAAATATGTTTTCTAGAGGTTTAATTAAGAATTAAAGTCTTTATGTTTGATTCTTGAAATTGTATGTTTTTAAGTATATGATTTAAGGTGTTAATTCACCCTTGTTCATATCATTTTATATCAAAGCTTAACGTTTCAATTATCAAGTATACCTTTATGTTCGTGTTCATCATGTTTGCATATTGTTCTTCTTATTCTTTTCTTCAATTCGGCCTAATCATCATTGTGTTCCATTAGGTTTTGTTTCATTATTTTGCATTAATTATATTTGTTACATCATAATTAAGTGTTCTACATCATTTAATTCTATTCTAATTCATTTTTGCATCATCAAATTCTGAAAATCACAAAAAAAAAAAAAATTTGTTTGCATTATTTTCCTTATCTTATTTGGTTTCTAAGTGTTTTTAATACTCAAATCAATTTTCCTTGGTTATTTCTTTATCAGATTCATTTCTTATATTGTTCTTACTAATTCTTTACTATTTTTATTTTAGTTTGAAGGCCATTTCATAAGAAAACTTGAGATTAAGCTTAAGAGTATCCAATTCGGCCTAAACAAGTTCTTGCATTGATTTTATGATCTTTGTTCTTCTAAGTTGTGTTTTAGCTTCCAATTAAAAAAAAAAAGGAAAGATTGATTAAAAAAACATCAAAAAGAAAAAGAAACTAAAAGAAAAATAATCTAAGGCAAAAGTTTATGTTCAGATTTTATGGAATGAACTCAAATTGGATTTTATGATAGTTTGAATTCGACCTTAAACTTCAAATTATTTTATTCAAACTTTTCAAATTCTAGTTTTTTTTTTCCTTCTTTCAATTGATAATTGACCTCTAAATTTTGCTAAACTTGTTGCTTTCCTTTAAATTTATGATCTAAGTTATCTAAAGTCATCACTAAGTCTTGAATTTCTTGTTTATAAGTAATTGAGAATTTATTTAACAATAGTAACTTGAGTCCCTAAAGAACTTAAAGAAAGAAGTGAAAAATCCTTATTGTATAAACCACGAGGGAAGTGACATCTTATTAAGTGTAAACACGTAAAGGAGTGATTTTATGAGGAATTTTTCTTTTGTTTACTAACCATGACAGATCCTAATGGTGACTCGAAATGGAAGTTCTTCATGAGAGCCATATAAAAAAAGATGGAGCAATTAATGGGCAAAGTGGAAAAGATAAAAGTTAGCTAACAAACCAACACCTGAAATGCCACCAACAACAACACGATGGAACCTATGTATGGTAGACTTTTACATGAGGATGATGGTGATTCCATAGAGGGCAGCTTCCTATGGCATGGCAAGCAAGATGGCAACTTGGGTAGCATAAAGATGAAAATACCTACTTTCCATGGTAAAATGATCCCGAAGCTTATTTATTATAGGAAAAGAAGGTAGATTTTTTTTTTACAACCATAATTATAGTGAGGACAAGAAAGTGAGAATTACTATTATAGAATTTATTGATTATGCACTTGTATGGTAGGATCAATTGAGAATTAATAGGTATATATGTGGGGAAGATCTTATTGTAACTTGACATGAAATGTAAAGAATCATCAGAAAAATATTTATTCCTTTATATTATTATAGAGATTTGCTTAACCATTTACAAAGGCTTATGTAAGGAAATAAAAGCGCAGAGGAATATTATTTAGAAATGGAATTGCTTTAATTTGTGTCAACATTGAGGAGGAGGATGAACAATCTATTGTTGGACTTCTTAATGAGCATAATAAATAAATAGGCAATGTGGTGGAACTATAACATTATATGGATTTAGAGGATGCCTACCATATTCCCCTTATAACGACCATTTTCATTTACTAATCATGGCATTCATATCCAAAAATACATATACATAAAGGTTGATTCATCATACATACATAGTCCAAGACTAGTGACCATAAACTAGTTCCTATATAGATATATGTACATGACATAAAGAGAGAGAGAGAGTTAGAATTTAGTCGGCAACCTATGCTCCATGTATCTATATGCAAAATTTTATGCACCAAAGTATCCAAACCCTATTGCTTCAGTATCTAAAAAACATAATTACAATTTGGTAATTTGTGACTTAATGAATAAAAACAATAATTAGATTCTTATGACACAACCAACAATCAAATATCATCAGGATACATTATAAGTATAAGAATTGACTATGCAAGTGCAAATGCAATTAATAGATTTTTGTCATGACCTTGCAAGGCGAACACTACTCTTAAAAATTCCAGTGATTCAAGTGACATTTGATTTTATTGGCCAAAATATAATAAGTGAATCATTTGATTAATAACATGTACCAATAAGACATATTGGTCCCTTTCCAAAGTGATTTGTAAGTATTTGACAAGCCGATCACAATAACTTTTCAGTTCCATATGCAAGTATTCATTCACGATGACATATCAAGTAATTATTAATAGCATATAATTCTCACTTAACTTGTATTCACATGTAAAATGTAACAATTCAATTGTATAAACATGTAATAGAACGTAGCCAAATCATAAAATCATCACACGTATGCATTATAATCCAATTGTGGCATTTACTCACGTTTTGATGAGACCAACCTTTAGAGTAGGTTTATACCTCTCTCTTGGGCTTCCTTAATGTGTTAGAATCCTAAAATCTATACATACTTGGTTATAAATATGTCAAAATAGTTTTGAATGCTTGGTATGCAACTATGTTCATGTTTCATGCAAGTGGACCTAGTGTTTATGCATACTTGGCTATAGTCTAACTATAATAACTCTTTCTAAACTTATCTAAATGACTTTATTCTTTTTTGAAATAAACTAGACACATAATGATAGAACATAGTCAAATTTCAGGTCAACATACAACATATACAAAATGTGGTACCTTTTGATGCGACCAACCTTTAGATTAGGTTTAAACCTCTCGCTTGGGCTTCCTCATTGTGTTAGAATCCTAAAATTTGATACATACTTGGTTATAAGTATGTCAAAATAATTTTGAATACTTGGTATGCAACTATGGTCATGTTCTATACAAGTGGACCTACTGTTTATGCATACTTGGCTATAGTCTAACTATAATAACTCTTTCTAAACTTATCTAAATGACTTTATTCTTTTTTTTTAAATAAACTAGACACATAATGACTTTATTCTTTAGGTCAACATAAGACATATACAAAATGTGGTAATTTTTGAATTCTTCCCTATTTCAATATCATCTCAATCTAAGTAAATCTTACAATCTTAGGTATATCTCAAATTACACAAATCCAATTGCAAAACTAATTTGCTAGAATTTACAAAACATGTAAAGGAACATTTTTCATGTTTTATTCATTGTCTAATTCAGCCTATGAAGTTACCAAAACAAATGACAAATCTCAAGAAGAGCAAGTTTTGAACTTGTTGATAATTAGTCATGACAAAGGGCCAATATCTCATCAACCATGCTAAATTTGAGAAAAATATTTTATAGGAATGTATATCAGACATAAATATATAACTTTTAAGTTTGGCACATTAAATTCGAAATCTATAGCCATCAAATTCTTTGAAAACAAAATTAAAAGATTGGTGTGGTTTCATCTGGTTTAGGTTCTATAACAATTAATGAGCCATGTCTTTTTCCTCACAACAAATTTAGCAAAACTGATTTCTAGGTAATTTATAAGGAATATACCCTACAAATTTCATATTTTTCACTTTGTCTAAATTAGTGCATCAAGTCATCAAAATATATGAAAACAACCAGACTGAGGAGATTTCGATTAGTTATGAACTAGCCCTAATGAAGGATTCATATCTCCTCACACACACTAAATTAAGCAAAAATATTTTACATGCATTTAGGTGGGACATAAAGCTACAAACTTATTATTTTACATATTCTTTAAATCTTCTTGTATGGTTATGAAATTATAGGTACAAAATATGTTCTAACAACAAAACCAACACAATCAGCTCTTATTTCTTTTGAGCTTCAACCTCCATACATAAGCCCATCTCAAATTACTCCATAATTCTTCCTAATCATGCATCTTTAACATGTTATGAGAGAGACATTTCATATGGGAATAAGATAAAATCACTTACTTCTTTTGCCAAAATAAGAAAAGCTTAGGGTTTCCTCCAAACTAGCTCACTCTTCTCCCTCTCCTTCTTCTTCTTTTTTTTCTTCCTCCTTTCTTCCTTTCATTTTTTCTATTTTCTGCACTCCCTCACATTTTTCCTCTCCAATTTGATAGTAAAAGTGGAAATTTTTAATTTGTATGCCTACCCTAATAAGAAAAAATCATGGTGTCTCACTACCATTGGTTGGAAGTTCAATATTCCTCTTTTAGTCCCCCTTCTTCACTCTTTCATCACCTCCATCCATCTCCTAATCCCCATATGCTCCTTATACTTTTAAATAAGCTCTAAAACACCACTATTTATGATGTTATATCATGCACACAACATAAGATGTTTTTCAATGCAACTATACAAACATTACATATATGTTCAAAATGTCCAAAATGCAATGGTGCAAGTGTCATAGTTGTGCTTATACAATCCATATATCTAAATGATCATTGATCCAATGCATATGTTCATTGGGGATTGCAAATCAATTATGGAATGAATATGTTCATTTGAGAATGTTGATGACTGAGGATAAAGATGTTACAGCTCTAAAGGTGGAAAGACAATTAGAGGTAAAACTTCAAAACCCAACTTTCCTTCATCCAATTGGGCTAACAAGATGAATGATGTAGAAAGGCCCATGGCAAAGTACAAAACTGAATACACCCAATAAGGCAAAGAAGGATGGAGGCCAAAGAATGAGCCCAATAAAATCAAACCATTTAAGGCCAAACTTAATATTATTGAATGTTTTAAATGTAGAGGGTGCAGACATATAGCTAGGGATTTGCAAAATAAAAAGACATTTATTATTATAAAATGGAACATCGAATGTAAAGATTGCGATAGTGAGGAAGAAATGGATCCTAAAACACCCCCACTGGTTGATGCTAGTGATGAAAAGCTTAATGTTTTGGATAAAAAAGAACTAATGTTTATTTGGCATTCTTTAAGTGCCCTAATTATAAAAGATGATGAGCAAAGAGATTGCTAAAACTTATATGGTGGAGAAATTGAACTTATCTACTCTTAAACATCCTAAGCGTTATAACTTGTAATGGTTGAATGATAATTCTCGAGTTAAGGTTACCAAGCAAGTTAGAATTTCATTTTCATTGGTAAAATATCGTGATGATTTTCTTTGTGATGTGGCACTAATTTAATCTAGTCATTTACCATTTGGGAGTGGCACCGATTTAAACTAGTCATTTACCATTTGGGAGACCATGACAATATGATATAAAAGCTAAGCATGTTGGGTTTGCTAACATTTTATTAGTTTGATTTCCATGTTAAAATTATTATTATAACACCCAATTTCATTTATTAAGCATGAAATTCATATGTAAGTATCCATATGCATAAAGGTTATTATGTCATTCATATATAACCAAACAGGCCTTTAATGTACACATATGTTAATCTAGGTATATGTACATGACATAAGGAGAGAAAAAGTTAGAATTCAATCAATGACCTATGCTCCATATGTCAATATGCAAAACCATATGCTCAAATTACCCAAACCTTATGCTTCAATATCTAAAAAACATAATTGTGATTTGGTGAGTCATGACTCAATGAATAAAATAATAATCAAATTCTTATCACATAACTAATAATCAAATATCATTAGGTGGCACTGCAAGTATAAGAAATGACATTGCAAGTACAAATGCAATAGATTGATTTTATCGTGACCTTATAAGGTAAACAATCTCTTAAGAGTTCATGTGATTTAAGTGAAATTTAATTTTGTTGGCCAACATATAACATGTGATTCATTTGATCAATAACATATGCCATAAAAGGACATATTATACTTTTTCCAAGTGTATTTCAAGTGTTTAACAAACTAGTCATAACATCATTTTAGTTTCATGTGCAAGTGCTCAATCATAATGATATACCAAGTAATCATTAAGATCACATAAGTCTTACATGACTTGTATTCGCATGCAAAATGTCATTATTTAATCACATACACACGTAATGGAGCACAACCATATCATAAAACTATCACACATACACATTAGAATTCAATTATACCTTTTACACACCTTTGATAGAACCAACCCCTATGTTAGTTTTGGACCTCTCTCTTGGGCTTTCAAAGTTTACTAAGATCCTAACACTTTATACATATATCATTATAAAATGTCAAAATGAGTTTGAAAGCATGGTATGCAAATATGGTCATGGCCTATACAAGTGGCCCAAGTATTTAAACTTATTATTCTTATATGGTAGCCTAACCTTATTGAACTATCACAATAATAACTATATATATATATATATATATATATATATATATATATATATATATATCAAAATCAGTTTATTCTTCTTTTATTCATAAATTAGACACATAATTATATAACATAATGTAAATTCAGGTCAAAATAAGGGTTATAGAAAATATGGTGAATTTTTGAATTCTGCCTTATTTCAATGTGATTTCTATCTAAATAGTTTTTTCATTCCTAGCCATATCTCAAATTGTAAAAATGTTTCACCAAAAGATACATTACATGTATAGGAACATTTCTTATGTTTTACATATTATCAAATTCAGTCTACAAGGTCACAAAAAAATGGTCAATATTAGGGTGAGCAAGTTTTCAATATGTTGAGAATCAGTCATGATGAAGGAGGACAATATCTCATCAATCATGATAAATTTGGTAAAATATTTTAACAAAAATGTATATGAGACATAAGTATACATCTTTCATGTTTTACACATCACAAATTCCAATTATATGGCCATCAAATTCTTAGAAAATAGAATTAAGAGATGAAATTGGTTTCATCAGGTTTAGGATCAGTCATAATAAAAGACGCATATCTCTTTCCACAAATCAAATAAAGTAAAAATGATTTATAAATATTTAGAGGGGATATATAATTATAATTTTAATATTTTTTACTTTGTCTAAATTAGAACATAAGATCACCAAAATATATGAAACCAACCAGACCAACGAGATATTGACAGGTTATGAACCAACCAGAATAAAGCTATAATTCTTCACACACACTAAATTAAGCAACAATGATTTACATGAGTTTAGATGAGGTATAAAACTTTAAGTTTCATGTTTTCCTCTATAAGGTTAGGAAATCGTGAGTGCAAAAATCTACTTTAACAATAAAACCAACACAATTAGCTCTTGTTTCTTTTGAGCTTCAACCTCCACACATGAGCTCTACCTCAAATTACTGCATAATTCTTCATAATCATGCATTTTTAACATGTTATGAAGGAGGAATTTCATATGAAAAGAAGATAAATTCACTTGCCTCTTTTTTTTCAAAACTAGAAAAGCTTAGGGTTCCTTCCTAGGTAGTCGACTTTTTCTCCTACTTCTTCCTCTTCTTATTATTCTTCTTCTTCCTTCCTTCTATTCTTCATTAGCTCTCTATTTCTATTGTTGCCTCTCACATTTTTACCTATATATTATCAACCTAAAGGAAGAGAAATTTAATTTGTATGCATACTCTAATAGGACAAAATCATGGTGCTCACTGCCATTGCTTGGAAGTTCAATTATCCTCTTTTAGTCCCTCTTCTTCACTCCTTCATCACCTCCATCCACGTCTTAATCCCTATATGTTCCTTAAACTTTTATATAAGCTCTAATGCACCATCATTTTTGATATTATAACATGCACATAACATGTGATAATTTACCATACAACATTGCAAACCTCACATCTACACTCAAGTGCTTTAAATGCAATGGTACAAGTGTCGTTATCATGCTTATCAAATTCACATATATAGATGATTGCTTATCTAATGCAAATGTTCATGTGGAATTGTAAATCATTTATGAAATAAATATGTTAATGTAAGGATGCTAATGATTGAGGATATGGATGTTACAATTATACTCAATCCTTTGTCTCCTCAATAAATTTATGAGAATAAAAAAATATTAAAAGAGAGAGAAAGCACATATAAACAAGAAAAAGAATTAGCACGATAAAAAAGAGGACTGCGAGAAAACCTATGGGAGGTATGGGTAAAAAGTGGCAAAATGAGAGCTTAGAGTGGATGCATATAAAAAAAGAGAGATGCATGTAAATGGAGAGGGAGTGCAAAATAAAGCCCTAATTTAAAAATAGAGTGGTGAGATTGAAATAAATTCTTCTAAGGTGACACCCATGTTTTTGTTCAAAGGGATGTATTACACTATTAACGGAATTTATAATCTTGGGTATAGTGCTTTTTTGTCTCTTTTGTAAGATTATGCAGAATGATTTTCAATGGAGGTGCCTGTTAAGCAGGACCTAACTTTTGCTACTTTTTATTATGATGCTAAATTAAAGAGTGAGGTTGCAAATTTGTTTAAAATGGAGTCTTGTACTATTTGTTTAGATATTTCTTCTTGTTTTATATGTTATAGGTGTAGCTTTTCTTATTTTAATTTTTGTTCTTGCATTTTTAAATGGTTTCTTTCACTTAATTCATGTTTTTGTGTTTTACATAATTTATTTTGTTATAAATGTTTTTCTTTTTTTTTCTTAGTGTTTTCTTTTCTTCTTAAAATTGTTTTTCATTTTTTTTTGTTTTCAACATGATTTTATTATAAATAAGCCTTTTGATTCTTGTTTTAACATTTTTAGCAAATCTTTTTGCGTAAAACATTTTATATAATATATTTCTAAACATTTGTACTCTTATTCTAACGTTTCTAAAACATTATTTTATGATTGTTCTAGCTTTAGGCATTAGTTAGGAATGAATTTTTCTTTTGATTTTAAGAATTCTTTTGTTTCTTATGTTTCCAATTCCTTTTTAGATTATGATTCTTGGTTTTTGAGAATTAATTCTTTTCTAAAACTAGGATTTTCTGTATCTAATGTTTTGATTAAAATGAAATTGATGCTATAACATTTCTCCATACTAGATAGAGGATGTTTCCTAGGGTGTCTTTTTGTTTTTTTGAATTTGTTTGTCATTATTTTGCTTTTTCTTTGGCTTTATACTAACCTTGTTCTAGGTTTTACCAAACAAGTCTTTAATATTGGTGGAAAGATTTCATTACAAGGTAATTTCACTTAGAATTCTTTTGCTAGTATTAGACTTATGTTTTGATTTTACTTTCTTGTAGCCTAAGGTGTGAGGTCAAATCTTTCCAAAGAAAGAGAGAATGATGCAAACAAGCCCAATAAACCTAATGGATTCATGGATGGTGCATGGTCAAAGTCAAAGTCAAAGTTAAATATTGGACTTTTAGTGGATGGATTTAGTGGATCATTGTTAAGCCCAAAATAAAGCCCAAATAGATGTAATTTTAGTTCTAGATACTTTCTACAAGCCTATGCTAACAAGCCTAACAAAATAAACCTAAGCTGTAAAATCCAGTTTAGGATAAGATGTGAGACAAAACATGTTGGATAAGGCTATCTTGTCTTAACTATAAATATATTTCAAAACAAGTTCCAATAACATAAGAACTTGTGTCTTAAGATAAAATCAAGGTTATAATGCGTACCAACTAAAATTTGACATTTGACATCTATGATTTCCAAGATTCTTCTAAGATTTTCAAGATTCTACAAGAATTTTTTAAGATTTTCAAGATTCTTTAAGACTTCTTCTATTGACTGAATTTGGTGTCCTATTATACTTAGGATTATCTTTATTAGTCTTTCATTATTTTAGATTACTTTAATAGATTTTCTTTAAATATTAATTTATGAATAATGAATGACTCTTTAACCAATCATAAGACATTGTTTTCATCCTTATTTCATTCAGAAACCTTTATTTAGCATGTTTTTAGGTGTCCAAACTCCTTATGCACAAATTTACACTTAGATTTTACTGTTTTATTCTTTTTTATTCTACATTAGATAGATTATTATGTAAGATTTTATAACCTTCTATTCAGCCATGATTAAAAAGTTAACAAAAATTTTTTTTTGGCTTAATGGCTTTGTGAGAGTATTCTTTTACTGAGTTCTTCAAAGAACTTGGTAAGGTTATTAGGTGGATTCTGAATAAATTTGCAAAACTAGTAATTTTAAGCTTAAAATTGGCTTTAGTTAATCTGTCCTGAATTAAAACCTTTAAAACTTTATAATTTAGATTGCTAAAAACATATTTTCTAGAGGTCTAATTAGGGTTTAAAGTCTTTATTTATGATTCTTGAAACAATTTATTTTTAAGTATACGATCTAAAGTTTAATTTGCCCTTGCTCGTATCAATTACAATCCTTTTAAGGTTAAATGCAACATGGTTTGAAGAATAATTTGAAAGGAAAAAATAAATGGATAGCTTGAAGTTATGATTTTCAACCATGTTGCATGATTCGATTACATATCAAATGTAAGGATCAAAGGATAGTAAACTACACTAACTAGTAAGCTTGAATTTATATTTTATATGAGGATATCCCTTGTATAAATGATGTAAAATGAGTTATAATATTTGTGTGTAATATATATATGATGCTAATGTATAGAAAATGGATATAGGCCTTATGAACAATCCTCCTCATTTATAGGTGACTTATATAAATAAGATGAATGATTTTATGAAATGACTATAACTATTAGGCTTAGTAAATGTTTAGAGGACCTTAGGCCTCTTAAGCACCTAATCAACACAACTTGATGGATAGTCTTAATAAAATGGTATTAAAGAACCTAAGTTTATATGGTTGGACCTAAGGGCGTAAATGATGTACGAGCTATTAAGGTTAGGATAAATTAAGTGCAAGATAGGATCTAATATGTCTTTTAGATGTTCACTTAGGATTAGAATTCTATTGATGTCGTGCTTCCTTGTCGTGTTAGAGCTAAGTGATAGGATGAGTATACATGTGTTTATATGATGATATGTCTATGTGATGGTGATTTACCTATGATAAATTATTCTATTTTATATGGTATTAACCATTACTCTTTTATGATGAGTGCACACTGACAATTAGTTAGATTACGAGGTGAGCCACTAAAAGAGGCAGAAGGCTCAACTGTAGTACTTATAAGCTTTGGATTTTGGGGCCTAAGATGCATGCCCAATGATGGGAAACTATCAAAATTATCCCTAAAAAATGTAGGGGAAATTATAAAAAGAAAGGAACAAAGCTCTAAAGGAACCTTTAATGAAACCCAAACCAATCCAACCAACCAAACCAAGCTTATCTTAAAGTCTCATGAAATAGCCTTTAGTTGGTTGTATAACTAACATACTTGGTTATAAATCTAAGAGACTTGGCTATATAGCTAAGCCCTAAACTTAATAAAAAGAAGCTTTTAGAATAGTTGATCTTTGACTTTCACTTGATTCTATAACTAACCTCTAGCTTATACAACCAACTTTTTGGTTGCATAAATAATTTGAAAATCCTAATCTCTATAATCTTTATTCCTATCTACTAGAGACTAAGGATTGAGTGCAATCCACTCCATCAAGTTTATTTGCACTCTATTGTATTTTTTAAAACCTCTCCATCAAGAGAGAAGGGGAGAAGGCTTGATTTACCTACCAAAACTTTGCCAAAATTATCACTCAAACTCACTAATCATAAAAAACCAATCACCCAAACCTTTAAACTAAGATTCACGGTATATTTCCCTTACTTTTACATATATCCCTTACATTTAAAAGATAATTCTGCATCTAAAGTGCCTCTAAGGGCAAGGCATAACCAGAAGAGCATCCATGACCTTAGCTCCACTTCTCCTTTATTCACTTATCTTTTTCTTCTTATTTTGCAAAATTTTTAGTCTCAATAGTATACACAAAATTCTTTGTAATTTGAATAGGCCAGTAAGTAGACTATACAGATCACTAGTTGTTATGTATAACTGGCTTTGATTGAGCAACAACTAGTTTTTTACACATTGCTCTTTATCCATTTTCCTTTTATTTTCAAAGTTCCCTATGGTTCCTTGTGAACTCCAATAATAGAATAGGGGTAGGTTTTGAGACTTATTGTACTTATTCTTTAAGAAGATGAAACAATGATTAAGGAAAGGAAATTACTTTTTATGCCTTTAGTCTTTTAAGTTCTTCCCTTTTATGACTATTGCCTCTTCTTTTCTTTACATTTTTTTTTCTGAGTTATTATTGTTAAGCATGTCATTAGGAGAGGAAATTACATTCCTAAGGATCTTATGATACTATTCAGTTGTTTGTGCTTATTTGTTACCTTTATGAGTTGCTTTCCTCTCTAACATAAATAAAGAGTGGTTGGCTCACTAGTTTGTCCACTTTCTCTTCCTTTATTATTGGATGATTTTAAGTTTGGTAATGGAAGGAGTGAATTTCTCTATAAGCCCTATTTTTCTTATTCCTATGTATTATGGTCTATGTACATTCTTAGCCATATGAGACCTTTTTTTCATCATTTCTAGTATCCCAATGTCACAAGTGGCTAGGGATATTCTTGAGAGCTCTAGCTCTTTTGAACCAATTTTGTATTAGGATCTAATGATCCTAAATGTCCATATTGATGATTTGAAACTTGCCTACAGCCCTCATATTACCCTTTTAGTATTTTCCCATGGCATTCTAGCACCATACGTTTATACTTCACTCATTATCCTCGTATGTTTATATTTCACTATTGTTTATGCTTCATTTGCTATCATTAGTTATATGTGTTCATGCTTGATGTATGATGAATGGATTATAGACATATGGACTTTATACATAGGTGCATGCTAGGTCCCCTTAACTTAGAGATGGATGTAGTGTTATGGATGGCAACATTACGAACCTCATAATAGTTTACTTCTTGTTTATTTTGCTTTCGTTTTATTGATTAGGTACTAAAATGTATATTTTTTTCCTTTGTAGGTTAAGGTGTATTTTATTTCTTTATTTTCATCTTTACTCATTGATATTGATGCATGTTCATTCCATTTGAGCTTTATGCTTATATCCCCTTCCTATGGAAAATGTTTATAATTATTTGAAAATAAGTGTTTGATTTGATTCACTATATTAGTGTTTTAAGATTGATAATCAAACTAATTAATAATGAGGATAAAATTATAATTATTAACTAAAAATTCCAAAAGGCCTAATCAAAAAATCTAGGCAGTTTAGGGGTGCTTACACTATTCTCGATGCCATACCTAATTTTCAAACATGATCTTTAATAAGGTGAAGAAGGATTGAGCCTTCTAAATCAACTTAGGAAGGCTTAAAATTTGTCCTCGTTAAACATTTTTCCACGACCAAAGTCAGGTGATGACTCTATTATTGATTAGGGATGATACCAAAGTGTTGTCTCGCCTTGCTCCCCTGTTGACTATAAAATCAATAATAAAGGACTCTAACCTTCAAAAAGCCATTCTAAGGATCCTTCAATGATCATAAGTATGTGTCATCCCTTAAAGGCTACATCGATGTATGACCTTCATCCTTTTAGTCCTCAACGATCAATCAAAGTATTAGGTTTTATATAACAAACATAACATAAAAACAAAACTTTTCTACAATGGAAACCTACCAAGGATCCATATAATTCTATCAAATTAAAGAGAAGGATGTGAAAAACCTACTAATTTAAATAAGAAGGTAGATCTAATGGAAGGGAGAGAGGAGCTTTACACTATTAACACCCTACCTTATGCTTAAAGTCAGATATTGAAGTCAACAAAGGATGATCACCCTCTATAAGTATCCACATGAATAGGCTACCTCTAAAATGTGCAGTGTGCTTGTATTAGAGTTTTACGTGACTTTTTCTTTTATGTTTTCTAAATAAAAAATGTGAATGTTCTCATAAACACTCATATAACCTTATATATATATATATATATATATCTTAACCATTAAGACAATGAAAATACCTATAAATGAGCTACAATGCTTTTTGATTTCCTACTTAAAACATTAGCAACCACATTTGCCTTCCCTAAGTGATACTCAATAGTGCAATCATAATCTTTTAGCAATTCTAACGACCACCTCTATTGCATGTTTAATTATTTTTAGCACATCAAATACTTCAAGCTCTTATGATCTGTAATTATTTAAAAATTTTCTCCAAACAAGTAATGCCTCTGTAATTATTTGAAAAGTTTCTCCAAATAAGTAATGCCTCTACATTTTCAAAGTAAACATAATGGCAGTAAATTCTAAGTCATGTACAAGGTCAGATAATTCATAAGGCTTCAATTATCTATATGCATATGCAATTACCTTATCATTATGCATTAAAACACATCCCAAACCTTGATAAGAGGCATCACTTCACTATATACTAGAGATCCTCCAGTACCAATAGGAATAGCTAACACTGGGGCAAATGTCAATCTATCTTTTAATTCATCAAAACTTTCATGACATGCTTTAGACCACTAAAATGTTGCATATTTTTGAAGTAACTTAGTCAAAAGAGCAATTATAAGTGAAAATCCCTCTATAAATCAATGATAATACCCAGGTAGTCCTAAGAAACTTCAAACTTCTGCAACATTCTTTAGGGTTTCCCATTTTACTACTACTTCAATTTTGTTTGAATCCACCTCTATGCCCTTTTCATAAACAATGTGTCCTAAAAATACCACGTGGTCAATCCATAACTCACACCTGCTTAATTTAGCAAATAGTTGTTTTTGTTTCAAAATTTGCAACATGATCCTTAAATGTTGTTCATGCTCTTCATTGCTTATTGAATACACATTATGTCATCAATGAACATAATTACAAATTTTTCTAAGTAACGCTGGAACACTTTGTTCACAATAGCCATAAATGCATCTGGTGCATTAGTCAAACCAAATGGCATTAAAAAAAAATTCATAATGCCTATACTTGGATTGAAAAGCGATATTCGATACATCTAGGTTTGAAATTTTAAGCTAAGAATATCCTAATTTCAAGTAAAATTTAGAAAACACTCGTGCTTCTTATAACTAGTCAAACAGATCATCTAACATTAGTAAAGGATAATTGTTCTTCATAGTAACCTAATTTAATTGCTTGTAATTAATACATAACTTCATTGTCCTATCTTTCTTTTTAACAAATAATACTGCAGTACCCCTAGGTGACATATTAGGTCTGATGAATCCATTTTCAAGTAGTTCCTGCAATTAGGTCTTTAATTCTCTCAACTTAGATGGAGCCATCCTATAAGGTGGAATGGATATCAATGTGGTTCCTGGGACTAACTTAATTATGACTTTTTTCTTCCTATCTAGAGGCAAACTAGGTAAGTCATTTGGAAACACATTTGAAAACTCATTTACCATGAAAAATATTCTCAATTATTTCATTTGTGAACCTTATATCTACCAAACGTGCCAAATAAGCCTCATAACAATGTTTAATCATGCGAAAAATCTTGATAGCAGAAACTAGACACCTACATACAATTTGTCTTTCCCATTGAAACACAACCCTTGTATGATTTAGAGATTCCATAATAACTTCCTTAGTAAAACAATTCACCATGAAAGATGCATAATGAGATAATTGGTTACATTTTACCTCATACTGGGCTATAGTCATCTCCCCCTCCTTTTAGGTTTAGAAATTCCCTTATTTTGTCATCTTTATACACTTCTAACATGTAATTGTTGTTGAACTCAATAAGAAAATCATATGATATAAGCATTGGAGGCTGGACATCACCCATTGGAATGGTTTCCCACTAATCATATGCATCCCCTATAATAGTGGCACTGTATAATCAAACTTTTCTTTTGGTATGCATTTCATCAAATTCAAAATTCTCTGTGTTATTTTTGCCCATATCTCTGCCACTAATGAATCTATGGCACCACTTAAGTCAATTGCACCTTGTTTTCTTAATTTGTCATACCTTATTTCTTTTTGAATTTCTAGACCCTGCACTGTTGATTCACCAATTCTATGTTATGGTTAACCATGAGATATATGTTGTGCATTAGAATGTATAGGAGATCTAACTTTGTCAGCAAGTTGACCTCTTAATAATTGGCATGATGCTTTTATAGAATGCAAATCGATTGACTCCTTTCTCCTTGGTGAGCCATAGGTACTACCATGACTACCCTGCTAATGCCCTATAGACATATAAAACTATGTCATATGATAATGCAAAATAGTGTAAAAGTCATGTCATGTTCATATGTATGTCCTTGTGGAACCTGTCCCTATTCCGATACCAAAAACTATAATGACTATATTCATTTACAAACAATGACATTTGTGTCCTAAAATACATATGCATAAAGGTTAATTCATTATACATATATAATCTAACATGTATTTAATGTATATGCTAACTAATGTTCAAGGCTAGTGACCATACATAGGTTCCTATCTAGATATATGTATATGCAATAATAAAGTTGGAATTCAATCGACGACTTGTGTTTCATGTGTCTCTATGCAAAACTCTATGCACCAAAGTATCCAAAACTTATGATTCAATATATGAAATACATATTTACGATTTGGTGAGTCACAACTCAATGAATGAAAAACAATAATCACATTTATGGCACAACCAACAATCAAATATCATCAGGATACATTGCAAGTATAACAATTGACTATGAAGTGCAAATTCAATAGATTAATTTTAGTCATGACATTGCAAGGCAAACACTATTCTCAGGAATTCATATGATTTAAGTGACATTTGATTTTATTGGCCAACATCTAATAAGTGAATCATTTGATGAATAACATGTGCTAATAGGATATATTGGTCCCTTTTCCAAGTGATTTATAAGTGTTTGGCAAGTCGATCACAACATCCTTTTAGTCTCATATGCAAGTGTTCATTTACAATGGTATACCAAGTAATCATTAAGGGCATATAAATCTCAGTTTACTTGTATTCACATGTAAAATGTAACAATTCAATCACATATATATGTAATAGAACGTAATCACATCATAAAATTATCACACATACATAATAGAATCTAATTATAGTTTTTACTCACCCTTTGATGTGACCAACCTTTATGGTAGGTTTGGTTCTCTCTCAAAGACTTCCTCAAAGTGTTGAGATCCTAACATTTGATACATACATGGTTATAAGTATGTTAAAATTATTATGAATGCTTGGTATGTAACTATGCATGATCCATGCAAGTGGACCTAGTGTTTATGCATAGTTTCCTTATATGGCAGCCTGACCTTGCTATACTCTCACAACAATAACTCTAGATATACTTATTCAAATGACTTGAAATAAATTAGACATATAGTGACACAACATAGTCAATTTTCAGGTCAATATAAGATATATAGAAGACGTGGTGAATTTTTGAATGTTACCAAAACAAAGGACCAATCTCAGGGTGAGCAGGTTTTCAACAAGTTGACAATCAGTCATGATGAAGGGGAAATATCTCATTAACCATGATAAATTTGATAGCAAAATTTTTTAGGCATGTAGATAAGACATTAATATACAACTTTCAAGTTTAACACATCACCAAATTCCAATTCTACGACTATAAAATTCTTAGAAAATAGAATTATAATACTAAGGGTCAATCACAATTAATGAGCCATATTTATTTCCACACAACAAATAAAGCAAATCTATTTTACTGATATTTAAAGGGGATATAATCCTACAAATTTCATGTTTTGCACTTTGTCTAAATAAGAACATAAGGTCTTCAAAATATGTGAAAACAACCAGACTGAGGAGATTTCAATTGATTGTGAACCATCCCTAATAAAGGAGTCGTATCTCCTCACACACACCAAATTAAGAAAAATTGTTGAACCTACATTTAGGTGGGGCATAAAGCTGCATCTTTCACCTTTTTCACTTTTCATAATTCCTCTTCTAGGATTATGAAATAGTGGGTACAAAATATGCTCTAACAACGAAACCAACATAATCACCTATTGTTTCTTCGAGCTTCAACCTCCATACATGAGCTCTGCCTCAAGTTAATCCATAATTCTTAGTAACCATGCATGATTAACATGTCATGAGGGAGTAATTTCTTATGGTAAGGAGATAAATTAACTTACCTATTTTCTTAGAACTTGAAAAGCTTAGGATTTCTTCCTCGGCAGCTCACTATTCTCCCTCTCCTTCTTCTTCTTCTTCTTCTTCTTCTTCTTCTTCTTTGTCCTTTATTTCTTTCTTCCTTAGCTCTCTCCTTTTTTTGCTGCCCATCATGTTTATCCTCTATATTCTGTTCCCAAAATGATGAAAAATTCAACTTGTAAACCTATTATAATAAGACAAAATCATGGTGTCTCATTTTCATTGGTTGAAAGTTCACATTTCCTCTTTTAGTCCTTCTTATTCACTCCTTCATCACCTCCATCCAGCTCCAAATCCCTATAGGCTCCTTATACTTTTAAACAAGCTCTAAATCACTATTATTTATGATGCTATAACATGCACACAACATAAGATAATTTTCCATGCAACTATACAAATATTACATATATGTTCAAGTGTCCTAAATGTAATGGTGTAAGTGTCATCGTCGTGCTTATCCAGTTTGCATATCTAAATGATCATTTATCTAATGCTTATGTCATGTGGGATTGTAAACCATTTATGCAATGAATAGGTTCATGTGAGAATGTTGATGAATGTGGATATAAATGATACACACTACCATCAAGAAACACATTACATAAGTAAGCACACTCATCTTTCATTTCCTTAAACTTAGAAAGAAATCTATCATTATCCTCAAAGAGACTATAAATAATAACATTAGCAGTGGTAGGAATGTCCTCTTCATCTGTTCAATTGGCTAAAGTCTCATTTGCATGAACCTTCTCCATTTATTCAACCTTCACATCATTAGTTAGAACCTTAAGATCAATATTTTGCATAGGATCTGCCTCTTTCCCATCATCTATACTAGTGATAGCCTTGACAATTCCCTTAAAACTATATTTCATTTAACAATACCCTAGCTCAATCTTCAAAAATTATACCCAAAGTGTTACACCATCTGCCTCGGTAGGCTCTACTTCCCCTACAATATTCTTCATTTTTTCTCCACTTACATCATCAATGGAGTTCACAATCATGCTCTCAATATCTTTCAACATTATCTAAGCATAATCAACTTTAGTTAACTTGCACAACCTGATGTACTCCTGTTATTGGCATATGAAGGGTATGCTTGCTTTGCGAAGACGGACTCTTTCCTTGCGTGATCCTCCTCAATGACCCTAAATGTATGATCCGGCAGGTACCACCTTACCTATTCACCAGTGATTTTCTTTGTATCCTTCCATGGACAAGTAGTTTGAGGACCATAGAGAACCATAGACTGACCTAATCATTGATTATCCTTTGTCCGCACAATCTACTTCCTTTTCTTCTTTTTCTTCTTCATATCTTCTTCTTTAGATGAGTCTTGATAATTTTGATATCCTAGTTCACTAACATTCAACTAGAAGAAAGCCTTTTCAAGTTCGTCTACATCCTTACACAACAACTTTCCCTTCTCAGTCATCTCTGGCTCGAATTCTTAGCAACCTACCCTTCATTTCATAAAGAAATTTGATAGTGGTCCATACGAATCCCTTACTCCTAGCTTTGACTCCTCACAATAGTACCCTAGCCCTTTCTTAGTAGTATGAGTAGGGATCTCTAGAAATTCTAGTATGCCAGTATAATTTTTCCCTAACCCTGTCCTAGAAGGAAATTTCTATTATTCATAATTCCTATCACTTTTAGATTAACCCATTTATCTGTGACTCCAAAAACCTAAAACCCTTAAAAATGCAAAACATCCACACTCAAAGCTAACTCAATCTACCCCATCTTGGCATAGATGGTCACAGTATCTCCTTTGAAAGGAATCATAGTTTTTTAGTGAATAATGGAAGGCACACCAACAAAAGGATGATATCATAACCACCCTAATAAATGTGAGGAAGTAATCTAAACGTCTAAGATTGTGAACTCCACTATGGTCTCGATTATTCTTATTTTCACCATAGTTTTGAATACATTTGCCACTAGTCTTTTACTATCATTGTAGGCCCTAATGACACTATCACAAGCCTCTAAGTCCTTCTTAGAGAAACCAAACTTGTGCAATAATTTAGTTTAGCAAAAATATCCATCATCGATCATCACGCATGGCATGCACCATCCTTTTACCTTAATATGGATGAATGAGCCAAGTTTTGTTCCCTTCCCTCTGGTGGTAGATCATTATCTAAAAAAGTGATTTTACCCTTGTAAGTCACTACTGCAACATCTTTCAATGTAGCTTCATTAGAAATGATCAAGTTGGATAAAGTTTATACGATAGCCTTCTTATGCTCCTAAGAAATGATAAGTAACTCCCACACATTGATTTGGGTTGGCAACTTCTTTAACTGCTTCACTATGGGGTTGTCTTCCCCTTTTTCCCTCACGATAAGTTTGTCTGTCCCTTTTTAAACCTTAGTTCCGTAAGAGCTTCTCTATATGTATAGTACTTCTCGCTATATGTCACATGACTCACTTGCTTCATCTTTTTCTCTTAATCTCTCTCCTCTCATAGTTGGATCATTCTTTCCCTCTATTCCTTCTTAGGCTCCTCATATAAGCTTTCCCATGTATTGATAGTGCAATAGCTGGGACCTTAGTCATAACCTACTTGATAGTGGCAATAACAACTTCCTTAGGAATTTAAGAATCTATCATGCAAGTCTATTGACTTGGGGGACAAACATTATGATATTTCAGGAGAGGGTTCCCTCAAATGCTAGGCCTTTTCAGGATCAACAAAATGATTAGCTTATTATCGACAAGATCTTGGATCTCATGCATTGATCTATAGTAATCATCAGTACTATGACTAGCTCATTGATGAAAAACATAATATGCATTAGATTCATATAATTTAGATTGCAGATTAGGAGGCGGTCTCGGTGCGAAAGGCTTCAACACTCCTTTCTTTTGCAACCCTTTAAATGCCTTTAGATGGAGGTATCCCCAAATTTGTAAACTACTATGACATTCTCACTACATTAACATTACATGTCTTGTTTCCCTTGGTCTAAGGTTGAAATGGAGCCTTCCTTTTTCCTCTATATTGTCTTTTTGTCTCAGATTCTAACTCTTCAGCTTGCAAACTTGCCTCTCAAAGGTCTTCAATGTTTTTAGCTAACATTCCTATAATTCTAGTGCTTATGCTAAATAAATCCCCTTTTATAATCATTCTCACATGTTCTCTCTCAGTAGGCCCTGTGGTTACCTCTTAAATTGTCTTATTCCACCTCTAAATGTAGTCATTTAAGCTCTCACCAATCTTTTGCTTAAAAGATTCTAAATCTTGTAGTGTGACCTCTAGATTTAAATTATACGCATAGTACTATTGAAAAGTGTTAGGCAACTCCTTATAGTCTTCTCTGACAGTTTTTTATTGATTGAAGTACTAGGTTTTTGTAGACCCTTACAATGACAATTCAAAAAGCTCTAACACAATGTATGTCTAGACTCTAGATGCCTTTATAATTAACACATAAGAATGGGCATAGTTCTTCACATCTTCAGTTCCTGTGAACTTAGGTAGTTATAATATACGAAAATTAGCTTGTAGCTTCTCAAGTCTATAAGCAAGCAATTCCTCAATGTCCGATCCTTTGTCCAAACCCCTAGCACTCAAAACATTTTGTATATTATCCAATTTCTTAGTAAAGTCATCAAACTTAGTGCTTTCCTTCTCACTTTCTAAGGGTTTGTCCATAATGGCAATCGTACTTCCTACTTTCTTAGCAAGCTTGCTTTTATGGTATTCCTTTATCCTAAATAGATCATCATTAATCACCATAAGTTGGGATGTTTCCATCAGTGCCTTCCCTTTATCAATCCGATTGGTAGAAGTCTCTTTCATTTTTTTAATTTCATTGATGTGCATGTTTACCCCATCAATAATCCTTTCTTCTGTCTTCTAGTTTAAATCATCCATCATTTTGTCTAAGACATTTGGTAGTATGGTTGGCTCTATGATTGGGTGGAGTTTCTGACTAAGACTTGGAGTCTTACTTTTCTTAGCAAGTCAGTTGCCCTTTCTCTCCCATAAGGGTTTGGATAGAGTTATGATGGCCACAAGACAAGGGTTATGAACATGATGCATGAGCAAGTAATCAATGCACGTATGCATGATATGCAAAAGTCATTTTGCAAAAGACCTCATAACTTTATTCCCCCCACACACGATGTCTAATGGTTCTTTCCTATAAGGAGTCCCATTCTCATACCATCATGGGATAAAGAATGCATCGGGTCACCTCGGACTGGAAGGACTTAAGGCATTATAAAAACATTTGTATGAAGGTACTAAAAAAAGAATTCTTTACATTACAAGACAAAATTTGTATAAGGAAAGAACAAAATCCCTTTAAGGGGGAGGGGGGATGTACATAACAATTATTTACATGGCAGGGAATGGGACATACATAAGTATTTACATGTGGAAAACAATTACATCAAAGTGGAGAGCTAACATTTATGTTTACATTAGGGATACCTAACCAAGTTATTTAAGGACTCTAACTACCCTTTATACAATGCAAACAAGTGGGGTACCCTATTCAAAGGTATTATTGGCTCCTATATGCACCTAGTAGTTGAAAGGGTTATTGTTGAAGATGGCTCCCATAAGCTTATGGGCAGTTATCGTGATCCCTCATTTGATATACTTGAAGGTGCTAGGCTCATGAGTGATGAATCCTCCTCATAATCTCCTAAGCCCGAATGGAGCTTAAGTCTCAAGTTTAGAGAACTATCGATTTGTCTAAGGGTACTTATTGTTTGTGGTGAAGTGTGGAAGTTATATGGATGCAAAAGGATAACTCAATAATAGGGGAAAAATATTAGAAGTGAACAAGAGATTAAACACGAAGTCAATTTTGGGTCCCAAATAAAGTCACCACTGTGAATGCCTCGGGTTTTGCTTCCTTTTAACGATCATCATAGGATCAAAAGGAAGAGGGTCATACATTGGTAATAAACCCTAATCGCGACATGCAATTAGACCAACAGGGGGTCCTTTCATACATTGCACAATTTTAAAGCCGTTAGTCTAAAATGGCAGTCATCGGGGGACCAAAAGTTAAATAATACATTGGTATTACCCCTAGGGAATGTGAAGTTGCCACCTGAATTTGGTAAGTATAAGAATCCGAGGAAGGCAAAATTTAAACCTAAGCTAAGCTAATTAGATGACCCATTTTATCTTGATCCCGTCAGAGATATTATTCAAATATTAGTTACAGTTTGGGGAGGAGGTTAGGCACCCTCGAACCATCCGGATATTGGGATTCATCCTTTGGGCATCTTTGGTTTGCTTTTAGCATTTTAGCCTAGTTATTGATTAGTCTAATTATCACCCTGAAGTATGCATCTAAATGTGATTCAATTTAACAAATCAAGTCATCAACTCAAAAGGGAAGAGGGATCGTGCATCATGGTATAGGGTCTTCACATGCATTATCATCCATTCACATACATAATCATTTATAATAGGAAGGAGGTCATGTCACATGGCATAGGATTTTTACTTGTATTATCATCCATCCACATAAAGTGTACATGTATAATCACATAATCCTTATGGAAAAGTGGTTAATACCAAGTTTATGGTCTAATCCTAAGTAACTGCCTACATCTAAAAGAAGAATCAGGTTAGTAATGGATCACATAAAAACAAATAAGCAAAGGAATCTAACATAAATAAAGAGATGAAAGTGAGGTCCTTAATGATCACCACACTATATCTCCATAGTCAAGGTACCTAGCATGTTTGTAAGTCCAAGTTAACACATTCAATTATCACAAACAAAACTTTACATCTCAAAGCACACATACATAAGTGTATGATTCATGAATAGAAGGAAGGAAATGAACACACACATACACACTTGCCAAGCATTTGGAGGATGTTGAATAGCTTAAGACAAAGATTCATCCAAATAAGGTCCTAGGGTCATGCAACCCATATTTACCTTAGTCGCAAAGAACTATAACACTTAGGATAAAATATAACATGGAAATAGTTGGAATGCTCACATCAAATTATGGAATCAAAGGCTTAGAAAATACTATTTACATGACACAAGGATTTCTTACACAAGGAGGGGTGCCAAGGTCAAAGGAAACTTAAGTTCCTCATTTGATTATCTCCTCAAGGTGTCAAAAAATAGGATAAAAAACATAACTTAAGATCAAAGAAATAGTAAAACACATAAGCATTTTGAGTAAGAATGCCTAAGAAAGTCATTTTGAAAACTAACAAAAACTCCATTTTTGAAGTGAATGGAAGTTATTGGTCTTTTGTTTTTTAAATGTTTTAAGAACTAATTTTTAATTGTTTGTGCTTAGTTTAAGGTTCACTTGACATAAATTAACTAAGTCCTTAAAGAACATAAAGAAAAGAATCTTGAGAGGTAAAAGGCAAAGAGTGGTGAGCTCATAAGAAAGTAAACACCAATTTTGAGTTAAACACGAGTGTGAGTGTCATCAATTGAACGAAAACACGTAAGGTAGTATTTTAGTGAGGCTTTCTTGTTCTTACTAATCATGGCAAATTCGAAGGAAGTTGATCCTGAATTAAAGTTGTTCCTTAAAAGCTTGAGTGATTCCATGCAAGAGGTGGAAAGGGACATTCATGCAAGGATAAGGCAATTAATGGGTAAAATAGAGAAGATAGAAGCTAGCCAGCAAACCAATGCTTCCAATTCCAACACAAACCATATCAATCCAAGGCAACCAAGATATAGGAGATTCATTCATGATGAAGAGGATGGTAATTTTGTGGAGGTACTTTCCCAAAGTTCAAGTAGGCAAGATAACAATCTTAGTGGCATCAAGATGAAGATTCCTATCTTCCATGGCAAGGGTGATCTTGAGGCATACCTATCATGGGGAAAAAAGGTAGATTTTGTATTTTATTGTCACAACTATAGTGAGGAAAGAAAAATTAAACTTGTTATTGAGTTTGTAGATTATGCTCTTGTTTGGTGGGACTAATTAAAATATACTAGAAAAATATATGGGGATGAGCCTGTTAGTACTTGGGAAGAAATGAAAAGAATTATGAGAAAAATATTTGTACCTAGCCATTATTATAGGGACTTGCACAACACATTGCAAAGGTTTATACAAAGTGCTAGAAGTGTGTAAGAATACTACCAATAGCTTGAGGTGACATTGATTAGGGCTTGGATTAAAAAATCCATGGAGGAAACATGGCAAGGTTTCTTAGTGGGCTTAACAAAGACATTATGGATCAAATGAAGATGTACCCTACAACAACTTAGAGGATTTGTACCATTTAGCCCTCAAGATGGAAAAACAATAAAGGGGTAAGGTTTTTAGGTCCAATTTCTCTTCTTCTTTTGGTAATAACAAGTTTAAAGTTTGTGACAAGCCTGTTAGTAGATCTAAGGTCAAAATACCCAAGAAAGAAGTAAGGAAGTTGAATTATCCATCTAAGGTCGAACCAACAACATCCAATAAGGCTAGCTCCATAAAGTGTTTAAAGTGCCAATTGAAAGGACACATGGCCCATGAATGCCCCAATAAAAGAACCATGGTTCTTAGAGATGGCAAAATTACAAGTAAGGATGAAGATGATGGAGTATAAATCAACCCTGAAATGCCTCCGTTAGAAGATGTTAGTGATGTGAACAATTTTGATGACCCTAAAAAGGTAACAAGTAAAGAACTTTTGTTACAAGATGCTCTTTAAATGCCCAAGTTAAAAATGATCAAGAGGAACGGGAAAACATTTTTCATGCTAGATATAGGATGAATGGCCACTTATGTCTTATTATAATTGATGGGGGTAGTTTTAATAATGTATTAGCACTTATCTAGTAGAAAAAATGGGATTGCCAACCTTGAAGCATCCTAGACCTTGCCACTTGCAATGGTTACATGTGAATGGGGAAATTAAGGTAACCAAGCAAGTTAGGATTGCATTTGTAATGGGTGAATATAAAGATGAGGTTTTATGTGATGTTATACCTATGCAAGCCAATCACATGCTTTTGGGACATCCATGGTAGTTTGATAGAAGGGCGAAACATAATGGGTTTACTAATGTATATAAGTTTGATTTTGGGGGCAAACACATTATACTTTCTTTTTTATCTCCTTCTCAAACATATGAAGATAAAAAGTCTTAAGAGAGAGAAAAATAGTTCATAAACAAGAAAAAGAAAAATTAGCATGACAAAAGGAAAGTAGTGAGAAAACCAAAGATGGGCGCGAGATTAGAATGGTAAATGGAAAGAAAAGAGAGAATGCCCAAAAATGAGGAGAGAGTCATGCAAAAGGAGAGGGTTTGAAAAAAAGCTTTTATGCAAAAGAGAAAGAAGCAAGAGAAGCCTATCTAGCCCAACCACCCATGTTTTTGATGTAGTACAAAGAAGCTTACTTTTTTGCTAACGACTTAACAATTTCTTTGCCTAGTATGTTTGTTTCTCTTTTATAGGATTATGATGACTAATTTTTGAAAGAGATGCCTTAAAGATTGTGACCTTTGAGAGGGATAAAATAGCAAATCAACTTCATTTTAGGCTCTCAAATTCTAAATAGGCAAGCCTATAGGAGTAATCATAATGAGATGAAGGAGCTTCAATGATACATTGATGAGCTAATGAAGAAAGGTTTGATAAAGAAGAGTATGAGACCTTGTGTTGTTCCTATTTTACTTATACCAAAAAAGGACAGAACTTGGAGGATGTGTATTGATTGTAGGGCTATAAGTAAGATAACTATCAAATATTGACATCTTATTCCTAAGCTTAATGATATGCTTGATGAATTGAATGGAGCTAAAATTTTTTCCAAAATTGAACTTAAGAGTGGATATCATCGAATTAGGATGAGGGAAAGAGATGATTGGAATACTACTTTCAAAACAAAATATTGTTTATATGAGTGGATGGTTATGCCTTTTGGTTTGACTGATGCACCTAGTAATTTCATATGATTAATGAACCATGTTTTGCATACCTTTATGTATAAACAAGGTTGTGTTCATAGGATTAGTGGTAAGCGAGCAAGGGATCAAGGTAGATGAAGAAAAGATCAAGGCTATCAAGGATTGGCCTACACCAAAGAATGTTGGAGATGTGCCATGGTTTAGTAAGTTTTTATAGCTATTTGTCAAGGATTTTAGCACTATAGTCGCACCACTAATTGAAATAATTAAGAAGAATGTTGGCTTCTAAGTTATGGGGAAAGTTGGGTACCAAGTTGTTGTTTTCTACTACTTGTCACCCCTAAAATGATGGACAAACTGAAGTTGGAAATCAAACTCTAGGACAATTGTTATGAGTGATGGTTAAAAAGAACTTGAAAACATAGGAAGAATGTCTTCCACACATTGAATTTGCTTATAATCATAGTGTGCATTCATCTACTCATTATTGTCCTTTTGAATGGACTTGTTCCTTTAAGTCCTTTGGATTTACTTCCTTTGCATGTGGATATGAGATTAGATAGGGATGGGAAAAATAAGACATAATTTGTTAAGTCTTGGCATGAAAAGGTTCGCATGAACATTAAAAAAATGAATGAACAAGTTGTTAAACATGCTAATAAAGGGCATATAAAACTTGTGTTTAAACCTAGAGGTTGGGTATATGTACGCTTTAGGAAAGAAAGGTTTCTTAATCTTAGAAAGAGCAAACTTAACCACAGAGGCGACAGAGCTTTTCAAGTTTGAGAAAAGGTGAATGATAATGCATATACGATTGACTTGCCTAGTGAATATAGTGTAAGTGCTACTTTCAATGTTGCTGATTTATCTCCTTTTGACTTTGATGAAGGTATTGATTTGAGGATGAATCCTAGTGAGAATGTAGAGAATGATGCAAATATCCAAGGCAAGCCCACAGATCATTTTCAACTTCAAGGCCTAATTACAATGGGAAGGCTCAAAAGGTTCAAACAAACAATTGGGTTATTTATGCAATAAGGAATAACCATTAGGCTAAACCAAGAAGAACAAAGGAAGCAAAAAGCCCAATTACATGGAGATGACAATTTAGACTCTTCAAACAAAGCCTTTAACTTGATGCATTCAAGACCAACATATGGAGAAGCCCTTTGGAGGCCTAATTCAAGCAAGTATGGAGATTGTCCTATTTCTTCCACATTAGACTGAATACCTCTCCAAAACTAATTAGGATCTTTTGTATTTACTTATGTAAAAAACATCTTTTATAATTAGGAAAATATCATATGTATCTTTTAATTATTTCCTATATAGCTTAGGAGTATTGTTTTTCCTCAAATAGATTAGGCAGACTGCAAAGACTATTTTAGAAGTACTCTTAGGGTAAAGGCTATAAATATCCTTCTTATTCAGCCAAAGAGAAATCAATCATTGAAGAATATTTCTTTTAGCAAATTTCTTATAGGAGTTAATTCTCTTCTTGAGTTCTAATAGGACTTAGTGAGATTGTTAATTGAGTTCTTAATAATTTCACAAACACATTTAATCTAGGTCTTAAATTACTTAGTTAATTTAAGATTGAGATTAACACCTCTTAAATCTTCATAATTTAGGTTATTGGAAATAAGCTTTATAGAGGTATAATTTGGATTTGAGAGTTTTTCTTGTTTGATCTTTAAATTACAGCTTGGGACTTATAATCAACATATGAATAAGGATCTAAAAACCAATCTCGTCCGTATCAATGTGATTTATATGCCATAATAAGACATATTGGTCCCTTTTTCAATAGATTTGCAAGTGTTTGACAAGTCGATGACAACATCCTTTTAGTTCCATACTTGAGTGTTCATTCACAACACTAGACTAAGTAATCATTAAGATCATATAATTTTCACTTGACTTATATTCAAATATAAAATGCCATAATTCAATTACATATACACATAATATAACCTAATCATATCTTAAAATCATCACATTATTGTTTTATTCACCTTTGATGCAACCGACCTTTATGCTATGTTTGAACCTCTCTCTTAGGCTTCATTAGTGTGTTAAGATCCCAACTTTTGATACATATATCAGCATAAAATCTCAAAATGAGTTTTCATGAATGGTATGTAAATAAGGTCATGTTCCATGAAAGTGGACTTTGTGTTTATGCCTATTTTTTCTTGTATGGTATCTTAATCTTACTACAATCTAGCTGCAATAAATCTTTCTATACTTACCCAAATGTCTTGATCCCTTTTTTCCATAACAAAGTCTAAATTCATGTCATTATAAGGCCTATATAAAATATGGTGAAATTTTCAATTCTACCTATTTCAATGTGATCACAGGCTGAGTAGGTCATACATTTTTAGCCATATCTCCAATTGTACAAATCTAATTGCAAACATAATTTACCATAAATTACATAACATAAAAATGAAAATTTATAATGTTAAAATATTGTCTAATTAAATCTATAAAGTCACAAAAATAAATGGTCAATTTCAAGGTGAGAAGGTTCAATATGTTGAGAACCAATCACAATGAAGAAGTAATATATCCTTACTCATAATATATTTGATAAAACTATTTTAGAGGAATGAATATGAGACAAAATGCTATAACTTTTTGACATCACTAAATTTTCATTATATGGCCTCCAAATTATTGGAAAACAAAATTAAGAGATTAATCATGTTTCATCAAGTTCAAGGTTAGTCAAAATAAATTACAAATATCTTTTTCCACATAACAAATTAAGCAAAATTGTTATATAGTAAATTATAGGGGATATAAAGCTAAAAATTTCATGTTTTTTACTTTGTCTAAATCTAAACATAAAATTCATCAAAATAAAAAAAAAAAAAGCCAAATCAAGTTGGGTTCAATAAGTTATGAACCAGCCCTAATGAAGGAGCCAAAGCTCTTCACACACACTATATTAAGAAAAAATGATTTGCATTCATTTAGATGAGGCATAAATATATAAATTTCATATTTTACACTTTCCCTAATTCCTGTTTTAGGGTTATGAAATCATGGGTTCAACCATTTATTCTAATAATAAACTAATACATTCAACTTTTATTCCACTTAAGTTTCAACATCCGTGCGCGTTTTCATGTGGTAGAACCTCCTTAGGGAATATAAGGTTTTCATGAGGTTGATATTAAGCCACCATCCAAGCATGAATACCTTTGTTTAAGGGAATATTTTTAGTATGCAAAGTCTTAAATTAAGGATATTTCGCTGCTCGGATTTCCTAAGAAATGAAGTCATAGGCGCGTAGATTCTGACCTAGACTAACTACTCAAAGAGAACTCATCCATAAACTGGTTACTGGTACAAATAACATAAAGAAATTTAACAAACATTTATTAGAAAAAACAACCCCAAATATTTGAGATCAAAAGCAGTTAGCGGTGACCATCGA
Organism: Omphalea diandra; assembly: GCA_949677035.1. Taxonomy (NCBI): domain Eukaryota; kingdom Viridiplantae; phylum Streptophyta; class Magnoliopsida; order Malpighiales; family Euphorbiaceae; genus Omphalea; species Omphalea diandra. The sequence goes on along the minus strand of CATIWR010129272.1, from coordinate 7,425 downwards.
ATAAGTTTCTTCAGCTTGAGTTGGGTTAAAAGCATGAAATGTATTTGCACCATCACCATCTTCAAATAAAGTATTTTCTACAGCTTTACCTCAAATTACTCTATAATTCTTACTAATCATGCATGTTTAACACATTATGAGGGAGGAATTTCATGTGGAAAAAAGATAAAATCACTTACCTCAATTTTCAAAACTAGAAAAGCTCACTTACCTCATTTTGTTGTCCTTCACATTTTTTCCTCTCAAATCTACTCATAAAGTTAGAGAAATTCAATTTGTATACCTTTTATCCAAGAAGGCAAAAATCATGTTGGCTTACTGCCATTAGTTAGAAGTTTAATATTCCTCTTTTAGTCCATATTATTCAATCCTTCATCACCTCTAACCATCTACTAATCCCTATATGCTCCTTATACTTTTAAATAACCTCTAAAACACCATTATTTTATGATATTATAATATGCACACAACATATGATAATTTGCCATGCAAGTATGCAAACATCACATATATGTTCCAATGCCCTAACTTATCAAATTCACATATCGAAAATAATCATTTATCAAATGCATATATTCATGTAGGATTGTGAATCATTTATGCAATGAATATGTTCATGTGAGGATACTAATAAATGGGGACAAAGATGTTACATTTCATCCCCTCTTATAAGGAATTTCATCCTTGAAATTCAATCCTTATAAACAAATTTGGATATTGTCATTTCATGTTCTCTTCAATCTCCCATATAACATCTTCTTATGAGTGGTATCTGTATAACACCTTAACCAAAAGGATTACTCAATTTACTAAGTGTTTTGTGTTATAAGTAATGATTTTCACAACTTATTCAATATAACTTACATCATCTATAATTGTTATTGCTATATCCTTAAGTATATGTATAAGATCAAATTGATCAATTTTTAGCATACTCACATGAAATACATCATGAATCCGAGCCATCTCTAGAGGTAGTGCTAATTTGTAAGCTAATGGACTAATTCTTTATAGGATCTCATATGACCCTATGTATCAATGACCTAATTTTCCCTTTTTGCTAAATCAAATTATCCCTTTCCATGGTGAAACTCGAAGGAACACTTTGTCTTCCACCTCATATTCCATTTGTCTTTAATGTTGGTATGCATTGAACTTTTAATTATCTTGTGCTGATCTAAGTTTGCTCTTGATTACTTTTACCTTGTCCATAGTGTCTTGCACTAGTTTTAGCCCTTCTAAAATACGCATCCCTTCTTCATCCTAGTAGACAGGACTTCAACATTTTCTTTTATATAGTGCTTCATATGGTGCCATCTATATACTACTATGATAATGATTATTATAAGCAAATTCAATCAAGGCAATATATTCATCCAATGCACCTTTAAACTATATCATATAAGCTTAAAGCATGTTTTCAAATGTCTGAATTGTCCTTTTCGATTGCCCATCTATATGAGGATGAAAAGCAGTACTAAAACTCAACTTGGTATATATAACATTTTACAAATTGACTAAAAATTGAGATCGAAATTGTACATCTTTATCCGATACAATTAATGCTAAAACCCTATTTATTATGATAATTTCATCCATAAATTTCTTAGCCAAGTTTTTAAATGAGCTGCCCTACTAATAAGTAAAAAGTGAGATGACTTAGTTAGTCAATCGATGATCACATATTCAAAGTTCTCGATAACCCATATACAAAGTCCATTATTATGCTCTCCCATTTTGATATTAGAATTATCAATGTTTTCAATTTTTCAACTAGTGTTTGATGTTCTATTTTGATCTATTGATAAGTCAAACATGTTAAAACATAGGTTGTTATATCTTTCTTCATTTTAGGCTACCAAAAATGAGATCGAATGGTATTATACAACTTAGTCATTCTTAGATGCACGACATATGAGGCATTATGTGCTTCTTCTTGGATTTCTCTTTGCGAGTTATTAACATTAGGCACACAAATATGAGATCCCAACATCAAGGCATCATTTTGACCATCAAAATTAGTTTGTCTCCTCTATTTTACTAATTAAATAATTTTATATAACTTCAAATCCTTGCTATGTACTTTTTTGTTCGTTCATGTGGCATTGGCCTCACTGGAAAAGTAGTAATCAATATCTCATTCTTTCACATGTTTAATTTCACATTCATAGTTCATAACTTGACTAAATAAAATAGTAGAAATACATGTAGATGAGTTATACTACTTCGTGATTTCCTACTTAAAGTATCAATAATAACATTTGTCTTCCCTGGGTGATAATCAATTGTGCAACCATAATCTTTTAGCAGTTCTAACCACACTTCTGTTTAATTATTTTTAGATAAATAAATACTACAAGCCCTTATATTATGTAAAGATCTGAAATGTTACTCCATATAAGTAATACCTTCATATTTTCAATGTAAACACAACTATAGTTAGTTTTAAGTTATGTAGTTGGTAAGATAATTCATAAAGCTTTAATTTTCTAGATGCATATGCAATTACCTTACCATGTTGCATTAAGGCACATCTAAAACCTTGATGAGAGACATCATTATAAACTATAAATACTCCATTACCTATAGGAACTACTAACATAGGATCATATGTCAATCTATCATTTAATTCATCAAAACTCTCTTGAAATGCCTTAGACCACTAAAATGCTATATTTTTCTAAAGTAAATTAGTCAAAGGAGCAGCTAAGAGTGAAAAGCCTTCAATAAATTAATGAGAATACCTAGCTGGTCCTAAGAAATTTCAGACTTCAACAACACTCATTGGAGTTTTCCATCTTACTATTGCTTCAATTTTGTTTAGATCCACCTCAATGCCCTTTCTAAAAACTATATGTCCTAAAAATACCACATGATTAATCCAAAACTCACATTTGCTTAATTTAGCAAATAACTATTTTTTTTTATTAGAATTTGCAATACAATTCTCCAATGTTGTTCAAGCTCCTCTTTGCTTCTTGAATACACCATTATGTCATTAATGAACACAATAACAAATTCATCTAAAAAAAGTAGAAACACATTCTTCAAAAGAGCCATGAATGCAGCTATTGCATTTGTAAAACCAAATGGAATCACCTAAAATTCATAATGCCCATACCTATTTCGAAAAGTAGTCTTCAGTACATTTTGGTTTGAAATTTTAAGGTGATAATAACCTAATTTCAAGTCAATTTTAGAAAAAACTAGTGCTTTTTACAACTGGTCAAACAAATCATCTATTATTGGCAAATGATATTTGTTATTCATAAAAACTCAATTCAACTACCTACAATCAATAGATAACCTTATTCTCACATATTTATTTTTAAAAAATAACACTGGAGCCCCCAAGGTGATATATTAGGTCTGATGAATCCCTTTTCAAGTAGTTCCTATAATTGCATCTTCAACTTTCTCAACTCAACTGGAGCTATCTTGTAAGGTGGAATGGAAATTGGTATTATTCTTATAATTAACTCAATGATGAATTATATCTTTATATCATGTGACAAATTGGGTAAGTTAGTTGGAAATACATCTCAAAACACATTTACCATTTGAATATTCCAAAGTAATTCATTGGTGAACCTTGTGTCTACCATATGTGCTAAATAAGTCTAACAACCACCTTTAATCATGTGTAAAGCTTTGATAATAGAAACTAGGTATGCACGAACAATTTGGCTTTCCATTTGAAATACAGTATTTGTCTAATTTAGAGATTCTAGAACAACTTCCTTAGTAAAACAATTCACTATTGCATGAAATTTGGTCAACCAATCCATACCCAATATCACATTAAATTCACATAGTGGCAACAATACTAGATCAACTTACAAATGAATATCATCAATGTGAATCACACAATCACAACATACCTTATCCATAATTATTCACATCTCTTAAATGAGCACTCACACATAGGTTAAAATTGAATGGTTAATGCTTCATGTTCAATGAAATGAATGAATGCACATATCAAAGATCAATTAATACAACAACTTCTAAATTATGGAAGCTTTTTGCCTAGTCATGGAAAATACTTTGGCTAGTGTTAGGGCCTAGAACTCTCGCCCTTTTATATGCTCATACCTTGACAAATTATGGTTATTCGACCTCTACCTCTGCTCTTGCCAAATGTTACTCTAACTTCATTTGCTTTTCAAATTTCAACTGTACATTTTGATGTAGCTCTACGTCTACCTCTTTCTGCCATACTAGATATTTCAGGACAATCTCTAAGAGTATGATCAAAAGATCTATATAAGAAACACACACCAGTCAATTTCCTACATTCACCCCTATGCTGCCTCTCACAATGTACATATAAAGGTCATTGTTGCATAACTTGGCCTTGACCACTACCTATATAAGATGAAATTCCTAACCTCTTGTCACTATAGCTAGAGTAACCACCCCTGACATCAAACAGTGATTGCATATAATCTCTATATTTACCTTTCTTTCTACTAAAATTGCCTATAAACTTAATAAGCCCCCTTTTTACTCATTGATATGTCCTCTGTTTTACTAATCTTCTCACCTTAATTGCAATAGCTTATAGCTTGGTAAAACTTTCAAGATCTACAAGTGTGATCTTGCTTATGATCTCATATCATAATCCCTATTTAAACTTCCAACATTTTTCTTTGTCAGTGGCTATATAAATGATGCATAATGAGATAGTTGATTAAACTTTTCCTTATACTCAGCTACATTCATCTCCCCTATTTCATATTCAAAAAATTCTCTTTTTTAGTCCATCATTATACACTTATGGCATGTAATTATTATTAAACCCATAAAGAAAATCATCTCATGTAAGCAATATAGGCTATACATTACTCCATATAATGGTTTTTTGTCAATCATATGCATTTCCCTGCAATAATGACACTGCATAATTAAACTTTGCTTCTAGTATGCATTTCATCAAATTTAAAACACCTTGTGTTTTTTTTTTTTTGCCATGTTTATGCCACTGCTGGTCATGTAGCCCACTCAAGTCAACTGCACCCTGTTTTCTGAATTGTCATACATTTTTTTCTCTTTTGTTTCTAGACTATACACTTACCAGTTCTATATTGTGGTTGCCCAAGAGGTATGTGTTGTACATGAGAATGTGTAGGAGATCTAACTCTATTAGCAGGTTAATCTCTTGATTTTTTGTATGATGCTTATATGGATGCAAATCGGTTGCCTCCTCTCTCCTTAGTGAGTCATGGGTACTACCATGACCACCCTTTACTAATGCTTTATAGACATATAAGACTACATCATATGATAAAGCATAATAGTGTAAAGGTCATGTCATATTCATATGAATGTCCCTTTGGAACATAACCCTGTGGAAATGACACTCATTTACATTTATTAAGCATGGTATTCATGTATAAATATTCATATGCATAAAGGTGTTTAATGTACACATATGTTAACCCATTTAATGTTGGTAACCATAAACTGATTCCTAACTAGTTATATATAAATGACATAAGGAGAAAAAGAGTAGGAATTTGGTTGACGACCAATGCTTCATTTGTCTAAATGCAAAACATATGTTATAAAGTCCCCAAACGTTAAGCTTTACTATCTAAAAAAAATTGTGACTTGGTGAGTCGCAACTTAATGAATAAAATAACAATAAAATTCTAAAGGCATAACCAATACTCATATATCATTAGGATACATTACAAGTATAAGAATTGACAATGCAAATGCAAGCTGAACCAATCCTTCCACATAAGTAATTACGAATTTCTATGATTTTTGGAAAGGATGAATAGTCTGTTAGCACTGTGAACCTATAACCGATGAGGTGAAATTCAAACTTTTTGATTCCATATTTGACGGCCAAGATTTCTTTTAAGGTTGAATGGTAGTACTTTTCTGACTCTTTGAATGTACCACTAGTATGCACACAGATTCGTTGTTTTCCTTCCCTTTCTTCTAAGAGAATGGCCCCCAAATGGCTATCACTAGCATCTGTCTGGAGTAATCTTTTTCCTGTGGAGGAAATCTGTAAAGTTGGCAGCTGCTGAAGGAGCTACTTGAGACTTTTGACTGCTAGTGTTTGTGTAGGCCCCCATAATGGAGAAATTTTTTTGAGCATGAGCTGTAAGGCTTTGCATGCTTTGCATAATGGGGAACAAAACTACTTTAGATAGTTGGCAATTCTGAGAAATTGTTGTATCTATTTCTTTGTCAGATTCTCATTAGGGAATTTTAATAATTCAACTGCAAAAATTTGCACATTTCTTGCATATAGGACAAATAGATTCACTTTATAGACTGGCTAAAACATATGTTGCTGAGATTGTGAGATTACATGGCATTCCTATTTGTGGTATTTTTGACATATAAAGTTTTACGTTAACTTTTGCATGTTATTGGTTATTAGGTGGCTAATTGTAATTTGCACATGTTATGTAAATACTTGCAATTTTGTTTAAGCTGATAGCTATATTAGTAGGATTTCTCAAGTCCGGGATCAAATATAATGGTTTTTTTTTATGATGGGATACTTTTAGAAGCACTTAATTCATTGTAAGTGGTTAAATTGTTTGGTTAAATGCTCTTGTTTGGTTAACTCAATCTAATATGTAATGTCCTAACAAACTAATTTTATTGTTCAAGGATGAAATATAGATTGTTTCTAACTGTGAATCTATGTTCTATTTGTATTTTTGAGAAGTTAACTTTATGTTGGGACTTGAGATTGAGTGGGAACATCCGTAAGTTTAAATGCCTTTTCAGAAAACCTTCTTCCAGCTGATTAATGTTTCTTGCTTTTGAAAAATCAAGTTCTTGTTCAGAAATATGGATATGACATTAGTTTCATCAATTAATTATTGTGCTACTTATAAATGTAGATGATTAGGTGAGTATCTAGTTATTTTCAGCTACTTACAGGTATTGAATTTCAAGTACAAAATTCTTTATAAGAGGGGAAGAAATGTAACATCCCTATCCACATCCATTGGCATTATCACATGAACATATTCATTGCATAAATAATATGAAATCCCATATGAACATATGCATTATATAAATGATCATTTAGTCATGTGATTTGTAGAAGCATGACAATGACACTTGCACCGTTATAATTGGGACACTTGAACATATATGTAATGTTTGTATAGTTGCATGACAAATTGTCTTATGTTGTGTGCATATTATAGCATCATAAATAATAGTGTCATAGAGCTTATTTAAGAGTATAAGGGGCATTTAGGGATTGAGAGATGGATGAATGTGCTTAAGGAGTGAAGAAGAGGGATTAAAAGAGGAAAAGTGAACTTCCAACCAATGGAAATGAAACACCATGATTTTATATTGTTATAATAAGTTTATATCTGACAATTTAGCTCATAAATGAGGGGTAATTCATGAGGTATGGTAGAAAGAGAGTGAGAGAGA